>JAJOZX010002768.1:0-97500 GCA_023014485.1 Bathynomus jamesi
GATGAACTGTCTCTTGATCAATTAACGTTTCTCCTTCTGGTAACCCAATGGAAGAGGAAGGTGACTGTGGTGTTTGGGACGTCCCCTCACCTGCATGTATATCGGTTGTAGAAGAATATAGGCCAGGCGGGTCTGATGTCTGTATCCTTTCACCTGCAGGTATCTCGGCGGAGGAGGAGAACTCTGGTGTTGTGAATTCCTCTTAGTAGAAAAATGATCAGGTTGGCTGAGGTCGCCTCTTCAACATACTTCAGTATTGACCCTGAAAAGATATACATTTTGCAAATCTGCAGAAGTCATCATTCCCTGATGAGGTGTAGCTCTGAATACACGAAAGGCATTGGAATCGTTTTTCTTTTCCTTGTGGGTTTTTAGCATATATATATATATATATTGTATTTATTTTCAGACAACACAATCAGTTATATGTTTCAGACCAACAAAGACCCTAGGATCCACTCATGGCTGGTCTACCTAACTGTGTTCGTAATTGTGTATTGTGCATGTCCTCCGTGGTGGCGGAGGGGACCTACAATTTTACGTGGGTTCCGAACCACAAAGCCTTAATTTTACTACCTTAAACTATACCCAATCTATCAACATATGCGTCTAATCGATTTTTAAACATGTTTATAGACGTGCTACTAATTACTTCTACCGGCAAACTATTCCAGCTATTTACTATTCTATGCGTAAAAAAGTTTTTGGCAACTGCTGTCTCGAACCTTCTACTTGTCAACTTACACCCGTTATTTCTAGTCCTATTTATATTGAGATATTTCGAAAAAGCTATCTCTATCTACGTTATCGAACCCATTCATAATTTTGAAAACCTGGATTAGATCACCCCTTAGCCTCCTAGTCTCGAGTGTAGTCAATTTTAACTCCTTAAGCCTATCCTCGTACGACTTTGACCTAAGCGACGGAATCATCTTAGTTGCTCGTCTTTGAACTCTTTCGATTTGTCTATATCTTTTCGCATATGCGGATTCCAAAATTGGATCGCGTACTCCAAATGGGTCTAACTAATGATTTATAAAGAGGAACTATAATATCGCGCGATTTGTACTCAAAATTCCGAGCTATAAAACCTAACACTTTGTTCGCTTTATTGACCGCTGCTGTACTTTGTTTCGCTACTTTTAAATCACCAGTGACTATAACTCCTAAATCTTTTTCCTGCTCTACGCTTGTTAACTCCTTCCCTGACATACTATACGCAAAATTACCGTTACGCGAACCTATATGTAAAATTTTGCACTTATCGACGTTAAATCTCATTTGCCATGTGACTGACCAATCAACGATTTTATTCAGATCTTCCTGGATTTTACCTCTATCTTCGTCATTAATCGCCCTACCACCCAGCTTCGTGTCATCCGCAAACTTTGAAACTGTACTGACTAGGCCGACATCTAAATCGTTAATATATATAAGAAAAAGCAAGGGGCCCAATACAGAACCCTGAGGAACGCCACTCGCTACATTAGCCCAACACGACTCCGCTCCATCAACGACCACCCTCTGTTTCCTACCTCGCAACCACTCTTCTATCCAATTTATTACTACACCCCTGATTCCATGAGCCTTAGTTTTTTCAATGAGTCTTTTGTGCGGTACGGTGTCAAACGCTTTTTGAAAATCTAAATACACTACATCAACCGCCCGATGACTATCGTAAACGTCAACCACGCTTTGAAAAAATTCTAAAAGATTAGTTAAGCAAGATTTGTTTCGCCTAAAACCGTGCTGCGTATTTCTAACTAAGTTATGCAATTCTAAGTGTTCGACTATACGATCCCTAATTATTGATTCCAGTAGCTTACCTACAACAGACGTTAAACTGATTGGCCTATAATTTCCCGCCGCACCTTTATCGCCTTTCTTAAAGATAGGTGTTACGTTTGCTAACTTGAAATTATCTGGTACGCACCCCTCAGAAATAGACGCATTAAAAATCTTTGTTAGCGGCACAACAATGCTATCTTTTAATTCTTTTAGTTGTATGGGATATATGGAATCCGGCCCCGGTGATTTACGCATTTTCATTTTATCAATATCGCATTACTCCCCTTCACTAACCACAATATTATCCAAAATATTACCATTATCAAAAGGTATTATGTCTATGACCGTAGGGATATTCGTTACATCTTCTATAGTAAAAACTGACGTAAAAAATTCGTTTAGCAAGGTAGCCATTTCCTTGTTTTCAGAAACTAGATCTCCGTTAACATTTTTCAACGGCCCCAAGACACTTTTTACTGGATTTCTATTGTTGACGTATTGAAAGAATCGCTTGGGGTTTTCTTTACCGTCACGAGCTATGGAGATTTCGCGCTTGGACTTTTTTATTACACTTTTCGCTTCACGCCTTAGAGATATGTAGTTGTTTCGTAACCACAAATTGTCTTTATCGCACTTATGTAGCCTATAAGCCCTATCTCTACTCTTTATAATGTCTCCTACTCTAGAAGTAAACCACAAGGGCTTGTTGTTTACTTTCGCACGCTTAATTTTGTACGGTACACATTCCTCATTTATAGTCCTAAATACTGTTTCAAACGATTCCCACATTAGTTTTGCGTTGGAGATCCCCATTACGTTTTCCCAATTGACGTGTGACAATTTATTTCGAAATTTACAAAAGTCTGCGTGCTGGAAGTTAGGAATTTTAGTCGAGTTAGCTGGTTTCGAGTGACTTACTGAGAGGACAAACTCTACCATATTGTGATCGCTATTGCTTAACGGTTCTATTACTTGAAGATAGTGATTAGCCTATCATCCGTAGTTATTACTAAATCTAAAATACTGTCCAACCTCGTAGGTTCCCCAACCTTTTGAATAAGAAAGCTATCCTCGAGAAAATTAACTAAACGATTACCTTCCGCGTCTCCCTGCATTGTATCGTAATTCACGTTGGCGCAATTAAAGTCACCCATAACTAAAGCCTGCTCACTACCTATTATTCTCTTTAGTTCACGATATAACGCTTCGTCCGTATCAGCTGTTTGATTAGGGGGCCTATATATAACCGCAACAAGTTTGAAATCGTTCAATTTAAGTTCTGCTATAGTCGAATCTATCGGTTCTGGAATTGTGTGCTTTACTTCTATAACGTTCGCAATATTATCTTTGATATACAACATAACACCGCCTCCTCGCCTACCTATTCTGTTTTTAACAAAAAGTCTATAACCTCTAATTTGATACTCCCCTACAAAGTCACGTGTTTCAGTGCTAAGCCACGATTCATTTATCGCAATTAAATCATAGTCTTTACAAGCAATTAAAGAAAAAAATTCGTTTATTTTATTTCGTAGGCTACGAGCATTTAAGGATAGAACCTTCAAATTGTTTGTAATTGCGACACCTTCGCGAGCGCAGGGGAAATTTGTGGAAATTACGCTGGGACCGTTCGAGTTACGGCAGCCTGAAAAGAAGAGACAGTATTATGAAATAGTCTTCCTAAACGCGCAGCGTCATTAAGATGAAGTCCATCTCCGAGGAACAAGTCCCTCCTGCCGTAGAAACTGTTCCAAAAATTCGCAAAATGCACTCCTTCCTGTTGGCAAAGAGACTTTAGGTTATTGTTGATATAGGTCGCCTTGCTGTAGAAATCGCTACGTTGGATAATTCGAGGAAGTATACCTGTTAAAACAATCTTATTAGTTTTTTCCTTTAGCTCTAGTAAGTCCCTGTACCTAGCCAGCAGTTCTTCCGATCTAGAATTTAAAACGTTATTAGTACCGACATGAATAACATACGTTGTGTCCTCAGAGGTACCGTCTGTAAAATGGTCAACACTATTAGTTATATCCTCCACCCTTGCACCAGGGTAGCAGTAACGGCGCCTACGACGAGGGTTTCTCCCACAGAATTCCTCGAGCTGCCCTCGAACAATGGAATCGCCAACGAGTCGTATTTCCGGTTCATCAGCATCTTCGAAACCTAAAACAGAAAACTTATTGTTTGTTATTACTGGTAGACAAGTCTTAGGTTTTCTCAATGGGGCTCCATTACGCACTCGAACGAAGGGTTGGGAACTAGGGGAAGAGAGAGGGCTATTAGTACTATTTATATTATTAGTAGAAACTGAGGCAGGAGGGGTCGTAACTGGAGTCTCAAGGGATTCTAATTTTGCCCTCAGGAGCATCACGCTTTCTTCAAGCCTCACTCTGGCCTCCCTCTCACGTTCTAACTCGTTCCTCAGGACTTCCATGCTTGAGCACCACCTGCAAACTAACTGTTCATTATTATTAGCCATTTTAAACGCGTAAGCGGCAAATTTCCCTTCACAGCGACTGCAAGTACTTGACGGGGGTGCCATGCTCTTAATTAGTTAAAAAACAAAAAACAAAACACGAGCGTTTGGAAATTAATAAATTACACCGTAGGTCTACTGCATGCTTATTGTGCCGTCACCTTCGCAAACCCGCAAAAAATGTTCTTGAAACGCAGAAACAGGTTCTTGTAACACAAATTTATACTAAATGAATATATAATTAAGCTACCGACGAAAGATCTGTAAAAGAAAAAGTATTAAAAAAACTTATCTGTCCGCTATTCGACCGACTTTTTTTCTTTTTTCCCACGGTGGGTGACCACACTCTACTTGATGCCCCGAAGGAAGGGAAAATGAACCTTATGAAACTTCGTTTTCTGTTAGATTTGAAAAACAAAAAAGGCAAACCAAGGGAATTTCAACCTTATGAAACCTCGTTTAGTAATAGATTCGGGAAACAAACAAGGCAAGCAAAATGCACTAGCCTTGGTTTAATCAAATAATACAGTAAAGAATAAAGTCAATAAATGAAATATATTCGTTAATGAATGATTAGTAACACGAAGTAATTTAGTTAAGAATGCACCAAGCACTATTTTTTTTTAAAGACACTTCAACGAAAACCACTTACTCAATTGGTAACACTGGACACTTGATAAAACACGTCTGTTCACAAGGAAAGACTGATCACATATACTGTGTATATATATATTATATACTTGCATAAGCATATACTCATGCACATAAACACATATGTACGCAAATATGCACATAATTATGACCATCTGTATATACATACTTGCAGTGGTGGGCACCGTTAACCAAAAAGTTAACTTCGATAACGATAATCCGTTAACCCCAATTTTTAACTCCGATAACGATAATCCGATAATTTTACTACAAAATTAACGGAAGTTAACGATAATCCGTTAACGATAACTATTTCTTTGCTAACATTTAAAAAAATCAAGGAAAAAAGCTTTAAAACCCATAGAAAATGTTTATTTATGCAAAATCCAACAATAAATAGGTATTTAACTGTATTTTTATCAAGTTCTGGTCAGACTGAGACTCAGAAGTGCCTGAGACAGAGGCGATCTCAATGTCGAGAACTTCTTCTTGGTGCTCCATGGTTGAAGTTTAAAAGTTGTAGAGAATGCTTGGTAAGAGAGAACTGAACGCTGTCTAGTTGACGATAATACAGAAGAACCTAAAAAAAGTAAAATATCATCGTATAAAATATGTAACTAAACTAATAAAATATTAATTCAAACAAAATAGCAAAATTAATTCAAAATAATATTAATTATAATAATATTATAATATATAATATATAATATTACGTTATATAGAATATTTTATTTTACTTAACCTTTTTCTGTGAATTTTCAATAGAAGTAATTTTTCTCTATGTAATTATTTTATCTATAAAATATTTTATCTATAAATTATTTAGTCTATAAAATAAAAATACTTTGTCCATGAATTATTTTGTCTATAAAATATTTTGTCTATGTAATATACGCAATTGTTATTTAATTCGACGACAATATTACAATCAGTGAATAAAAACTATTATTCACATTTTATATACTATATATACTTTTTTAGAGATTTACTAACGCACTGTAAAAATACTTATTCATTAGTCATTACTATAAATTAATTTTTCTCAACCGTACATTTTCCCATACGTATCTCCATACGTATTAATATATATATAATATTATAGGACTTTTACTAACGTTAAAAGAACCTTCTTACTTTCAATAAAAAGCGCACAACCTCCCCTTGCGAGATCTGGAAGCAGACTGAAGTTATGGCGGTTTGAATTCATTCGCGGAGCGGTGATCTTCCGTGAATGACTCCTCGCAGTTAACGTGTTAACGGACTTTAACAGACTAAATATCGAGTTATCGGAAGTTAACTGGTCCGATAACGATAAATGGAAATTAACTTCCGTTAATAGTCCGTTAAAAAAAGTTAACTTCGTTAATTAACTGTTATCGGATTAACGCTTTAGTGCCCAACACTGCATACTTGTATACACAAACATGTACCTATGCATTACACATACCACTGTCATAAGTCCACTGTCATAAGTCATAAATACATAATCTTAAAATCATGTCTTAATTGTCTATTACATTATAAATTGGATGTTAGCTAGTATAGCTATTATCAAACTATCTCGTATTTCAGCTGATTCCAACTTTCAAGCTAGCAGATGAAAGACTTAATACAAAGGCAATTTATTTACAAACTGTCTTTGTAGTATTTTACCTGCTGGTGAGGTATCTATATATCTGCAAATGCCTTACCTCTGTCATGTGTACGTTGTTCATCCTCACATTTCTTCTTTCTTCTCTTTTCGGCGCCTGAAGGATACATTCTTTTAGATGCCATTATGTCAACTATGGTAAACCAGATTACCAGATGAAATTACCAGATTGAAATAATTCTGTAAAAAAAATAAAGGATTTTATTTTTTAATTTCGAATAACATTAAATATAAAAAAATATAAATAAATTATAAATTAATATAATAAATAAATTATTAAATTATAAATAACTTTAAACATAAAATGCGAAGGCTGATGGGGCACCCTAACCGCCGTGGGGCCCTAGGCAGTCGTTTATTTCGCCTATTGGAGGAAACGGCCCTGGTTAGACAATGAGCCGCGTTAGTTGGCCTGCGCGCTGTGCCAGTTTCTGGCCCTCATCACTGATTATTATTGTTCCGTTGTGTTATTTTAAAACTACCACACTTACGATAACAGTTTATAGTATTTAAGTTGCCTTATGATATACTTTAACAAATATAAATATATTAAATAGTGTCTCAGTCATTATGAGAGGAACTGTATTCTTTTCAGCCATAACACAAATGGAAGCGGTGCTTTAATTGCGAGCAAATACGAACGCGTCCCCCTCGCATTGTAATATATTATGACTCAATCAAATAAGGATGTATCTTATACTGGAGTTAAACTATAAGTTCCTTTTTCCAACCTAAACAATAAACGGGGTCACAAAAATCTTGTATCTTAATATCTGATATAATAAGAGTGTAAATTAAAACTTCTCTCAGTTGAAAAGAGCTCTTAGTTTAGCAAAATTACATTCACTAATGCACTGAATTAAACATAACTTTAGAAACCGCATTCGTCCCTGCTAATAAAATAAAAATTTATAGAATTAATGACGGTCCATTTTACATTAGCAGTTTCACGAAACGTCAGGGCAAGAATTAAAAATAGAATATCCCCCCCAAAAATTTGGAAATTCGCCTGAGTTATAATTAGAATTCGTTGTTGCACTGTCTTCATCATTAATATGGAAAACACACATACTATATATATATATATATATATATTAAGTTAACTCAAAATACTTCAATAATTTTGCAAAAAGGAAGTCGAAAAATCAGGCGACTATCGAACCTTTGAAAAATAAAAATGATCTAACACTAACAGAGATATTTGAAATATTAAGGGCTTAGTATGAATCAGCTTTCAGCATCCGCAAAACTGATAAACTGAGATGTGAAAGAAACGCGTTCTTTGAAGAACTATAAGAGGAAAGTATGAGGACTTCGACTTTACAACAGATGATATTACACAAGCTATAGGGAAACTAACAGCACATTCAGCGGCAGGACCTGACAAATGGAATGCCTCACCGATCAAAAACTGCAAGAATGCAAACGCTAAGCCCTTATATTGGATATGGAGACAATCACTCGACACAGGAGAAATACCGAGCATCCTGAAGAGAGCGAACATAGTTCCAATATATAAAGGACTAGATTGATCCGAGGCCAAAAACTATAGGCCAGTATCGCTTACATCCCATCTCACTAAAATATTTGAAAGAATAGTTAAAGAAAAAGTCTGACTGCTTGGAAACTCGGAAAAAATTAAATGACAACCAACATAAATTCTGGTCAAGCAGATCATGCCTATCACAACTAATGGAACACTATAACAACGTTGCTGATGCACTTGAAAAAAATGAAAACTATAATATAATATACACAGATTGCCAAGGCGTTCAACAACTGTGACCATGGAATCATAATACATAAACTAAAATATATGGGAATAACAGGAAAAGTAGAAAAATGGGTATATAATTTCCTTAGTGAGTGGCAGCAACTCGTTGCAGTTCAAGGCAGTAGCGGCTTTTCAGAGGAGGCACGGGAGGCCGGGCCTCCTCTGTGTTTATGACTATAAACTATGAAAGAGGATTTTCTTGATAATATTAATTCTATACGATCGTGACATGCAGAAAGTAGGGCATCTAACACTTTGTAATCTATTCTATTTATATAGCATATATTATAGACAATTTTGGGCCTCCCTACTCTCCCTGACCACCAGCCGCCACTGGTTCAAGGAATATCTTCATCAGAATCAGAATTATACCACAAGGAACAGCATTAGTTCCACTACTCTTCATAATCATGTTAATTGACATAGATGAGGACGTTACCAGAGACAGCACACTGAGCACAGTAACATTCTTTGTCGATAACACAAAGATTAGTAGAAAAATTAGGAACCCAGAGGATATAGGATCCCTACAAACAGACATGCACAGAATCCACAATTGGTCTGAAGGCAACAATATGAAATTTAACACTGCGAAATTTCAACTGTTAAGGTACGGAAGAAGGGAGGACCTAAAATCCGTGGAATACCATACCGCCGGTGGCGGCGAGTCCTTAAAAATCGAAAAATAGGCCTAACGGGGTAGCTTGGAAAATGGTTTTAGACTTACAAAATAAACAATAAAAATTTCAGCACAATCTGTTAATAACTTCCGGTGGCGTCTTAGCCGTTAAAATATCCAAAATATTGATTTAAAGCAAGTTTTAACAAGATGTTATACAAATGTTAATTCCGGTATATTTCTGTGCAAACAACCCTGAGAACACTATTATAGGCTTGAATAAATTAATAGCAGTCATTGAACAATGAACATTATATAAAAATTATATAAAATTATATAAAAATTTTGTGTTTTTAGGCCTATTTTTCAATTTTTAAGGACTCGCCGTCACCGGAAGGTATTGACGTAGATAAAAAAATTTTACACACTTTATTTTCTCTCCAAATCGCAACTTTTCCGCACTACCCCCAATCAAATATCGAAAAAAGTGTAAAAACGAGCCGCCCTAATGCCCATATAAAAAAGAAGACATTAATCAGCTAGAAGGGATTCAGAGAAGCTTCACAGCCAAGATCAATGGGTGCAAAGAACTAAATTACAGGGAAAAGTTACGTGAATTAAACTTATATTCACTGGAAAGAAGAATAGAGAAGTACACTATTATTTACATTTGTAAAATAATGGAGGAACTAGCCCCTAATCTTACTCTGAACCCTCTAACCCCCAAAACAACAGTGGAAAGTAGAAAAAGAAGAATGTGTTATGTTCCCAAATTAAAGGCTAGACAGAGAACATCCTCAACTCTGAAGGATAATAGTTTTGTTGTGTGAGGACCAAGACTGTTCTACCAGCTGCCCAAGGAACTAAGGAACACGAGTGGGGTTGCGGTGGATATCTTCAAAAGAAGATTAGACGTCTGGCTCAGAACAATCCAAGATGAGCTGGGCGTACCTGGCTGTGTGAGTGGAAGCACAATAAACCAACTCCCTACTTCAACAGGCCAACTCGAGAGGAAGGGCAACAAGCTTGACCTTTGTGAAATGGGAATCATCGCACGGAACATTTGGAAGGTTGAAAAGTATATAAAATATTGCAGCCCCGCGCGGCACAATGACGAATCAACCAACGGGCAAAAATTCTGTTTTCTATGCTGTAGTAAATTTCAACCTTTCCTCTACCGTATACCAGGTCGTCTTTTTATTCATTTACGTATTCACTCATTTAATCGCCATAACAACATAAGCAATCAAAATTCGTCTATCCTTTATAAAGTTATTGCTATAATCTTCCAATCTTTATACCCTTATTTTACTTTACAAAAACTTTAATCGCTTCTGTTTTATCATTTAATCATTCACCCATTCAATGTTCATAAAATTACCTACAAAATTTTAAAAACCCATCAAATTACATCTATTTTAATAAAGTTATGAGTATTTAAACTTTTACAAACTTTAAAGCCGTTTTCCTCAAAACTTTGTTTTGACGCATTCATCATTGTGCCGCGCGACGCCTCATATACAGTGGTGCAAAAGTCAGGAACCATAGGCACATTTTATTAAATTATAATAAATGTTCGAATTGGTTGCCTTCCACTTGGAGACACTTTCTGACGCGTTGAATGCATGATGTTTGAACATTCCTTAACACATTGGTACTGATTTTGGCACACTCAAATGTGATTTTATCCTTTAGAGAACGTATGGTTCTGGGTCGATCAGCATAGACTACCGACTTGAGATGGCCCCACAAGAAAAAGTCAAGAGGCGTGAGGTCTGGAGACCTAGGTAGCCATTCGACGAGCCGAGCCCTCGCCCTCCGATCCACTTGCTTGGGAATGTTTCATCTAAAGAGCTCCGGACGATGGTTGCGGAATGTGGTGATGCACCATCCTGCTGAAACCTCATCTCCGCCCGTTCTGCCAATGGAATATCGTCCAGTATGGGCATTAGAAATGTTTGCAGCATACGCAGATATGTTTCACCTGTTCCATTGCCGTCGAAAAAGTACGGACCAATTAACCGATCCCCCAAGAGCGCAGTCCACACCATAATTCGTGGATTGAATTGCACATGTCCTTCCTCCATCCAGTGGGGGTTCTCATTGGCCCAATTGCGTGTATTATGCCTATTGACACGACCGCTGAGGTGAAATCGCTTCGTCGCTGAACATGATCCTTCGCTGAAGCTGTCGATGTTGTAGAAACCACTGGCAGAACTCTACACGACGCCGGTCTGTGTCGTCACCGTGCAGTTCCTGAACGAGTTGGACTTTGTAGGGGTGGAAACGATTTGTTGTAAGAATTCGTTGAATGGATCTTCTGGAGACACCCGTTTCCTGGGCTAACTTTCTTAAGGACTTACGTGGGCTGTTTTCGAGGGGATTGAGTACCGTTAGTGATGTTGCTGCATCGGTTGGACTTTTTGACCGGCCACTACGCGGCCGATCATGAACACTTCCCGTTTCTTTGAAGCGAGTGAATAGTTCTCCAACTGATGCCTGAACAACTGGCGGTCTCTCAGGGTGTTTGTCATTAAAAGCAGTAGCAACTGATCGGTGTGTGTTACCACGCCTTGCACACATTAAAACTATCTCCACCCTTTTATCTACTGTCAATTTCTGTGCCATAGGTTCAACAACAAATCTGAAAAGAACAAAACACATATTAAAACACAAATTATTAAAATGTGCCTATGGTTCCTGACTTTTGCGCCACCCTGTATATTAGGGATGTACCGAATACTAAAATTCACCGAATACCGAATATTAGTTTTATTTGGGTTATTAGACATCAATGTAAAATATTGAGTAAAATTATTGTCTAAGCCCTATGAAAATACAAATACGAAAGAATTAAAATTTTATAATTCCCCATCTTCTCCCGCTCGGGTGGGATGGGAGAGGATTAACTGCCGATTTTCATGAAGAAAAGCTTGGATATTAGTCCAAAAGAAAAAATATTATTGAACACTCAAGCTTCACTGTTCATAGCAACACAAAGAAAGTTCTGGGAACGCCACTCAGGAGCAAGTGAGAACGCATGAGCGATTACTACTCGTTCGTTCTGGGTCTTTTGTGGTGCAATGATGAATCATCAGAGCTCAACAAATATGTGGACAGTCAGTCATCTCGCCTCGATATTGTGTGGCACAATCATTATACAGGCCTGCGAATGAGAACTTTGTAAGAGTTGTTTTCTTACTAATAACTGATTTTATATAATTCAACTACGCTGATTTCGATTAAGGTGTCCATTTTTTCTATCACGTAAGGATTTTCTGCAAACTGGAAGTGAAAAAACAAGAGCATAAATAAATATTATTTATTTCAATTTACATTAGGTACCTATTTCGCTTTGTTATACTAATTACAAATGCAAACAACTTTAAAAAGAAAGAAGACTATTAACGTCAATTACATATTCATCTTTATTTGTCCTGAGTTTTCTTGAGATCTTTGCCTTTTCGTCTCGAATGTACGCGCTGTTCCTTTTCTTTTATGTAATAATTCTGGAGTATCCCGTTTCAACATCCAGCAGTAATCAGCCATCATGCTGATGTTCCACCTTCTCTGGTATCTCTTCTCCATTTCTTTGATGTCTTGGTGAAACCAAGCATTTATAAACATTTATAGGCAGTAGTTTTTAATCAAAATTTAATGAAAATTACTTACATATGTAATATGAAATATGACATTTTGTGAAAAATCTTTACGTGATGGCGAAAAATGAATATTATTTTCGGAATCAGCGTGCAAAAATTACTATATAAGTGATAAAATATTTCGGACAACAAAACCATCGCAGGCCTGTGAGCTTATTTGTTGCATTAACTTAAGTGAATAATTTTTTATTGGCGTAGTGCTCAATAAACTAAACTAAGATCAAATCAAACGTTTAATGAACTTACTTAGAATATATTATAGATTATATAATAAGACCTTAGTTTAAAAACCCTAAAGAAGTCTATAATACAGTGTTGAAGACGCACGGGGAGGGGGGGATCTACAGTATTTAGTTATTTCTGTACGATGTTGAATTGCATTCACCAATAAAATACGGTTGGCTCCACCGTATTTTATTCCAATATTTTCCATATACTTTACATAAATTTATAGAGTACTCTCAGCAATAACAGCTAATTTTTATTCTAGATCTATTCTCTGTTATCATTCTCTTTATACAATTACTAAAAAGTAAGATCTAAATGTTTTGATGCCAACCAAAAGGATCCTAAAGCTAATACAAAAAATGCACGATGCTTATTTTTCGAGGTGGAAAGAATCCAACAAATTTTACTACAACAACCAGTCTCGGCAATCATCTTCGTAATAAACATTCAGCCGCTTACGAGGCGGCTTTGGCAGAGAAAGAAATTGCTACTACTGATGCGTCGCACGCTTCACCACCATTTCCAGGAATGAGCAAGAAAGTTGAACGAGGCCAACAAACATTAAGTCAGTGTTTCGAAACAAAAAGATATGGGATATTAATTAAAAAAATCAAAAGATATACATAAATTACTAGGTGAAATGATTGCCGCGGACAATCAACCATTTTCGATTGTTGATGTTCCTGGTTTTGAGAGACTAATTTATGAGTTGTTGTCTCGGTATCCTATTCCCTCCCGTAAATATTTAAACAAAAATGTTGTACTACAAATCTATGATTTTATGCGTCAAAGTGTTTTAGGTTTATTGAGTGAGCTTGCTTTTATGAGTTTTATAACAGATCTGTGGACATCTGATGCTAACAATGAAGCCTTTATCAGTTTGACAGCACATGGAATTAATAGTAAATGTGAGCAAACGCGGTATGTTTTAGCCACCAAAAATCTACCAGGTTCCATTCTCATGAAAACATTGCAGCAGCGTTGACTTCCATATTGCAAGAATGGTGAATAGAGAACGATCGTATGTATGCAGTTGTACACGACAATGGCCGTAATATTACTAAAGCTGTTCGAGTTCTCGAAATGACTTCTTTTGCTTGTGCGAATTATACTTTAGCCAGAAGTATGTGCAATTGCACACCGAATCTGTTCGCATTTTAATCATTCATCTCTAGCCTGTGACAGACTTAAGGAAATGCAGAAGCAACATAATTTACCAGAAAACAAACTTATAAAAGACTATATTACCTAATGGAACTCTACATTATATATGCTACAACGACTTCAATAGAAAAGTGGAGTTGTTGCATACGCCTCGGACTATGACATACCAACCCTCAATCAGACATGGGCAGTAAATACTTTAGATGTATTTAAATAATAAATACATTACTTGAAAATAAAGGTAATCAAGTACTGAATAAAATTCAGGTTTTCAGAAAGTATTTAAATACTAAATACATTACTCCTAAAATGTATTTACATTTCAAATACAATTTAGATACTTTTCAAAAAGCACATAAAATCACTAACATCAGCTTAGAGTCAAATAAAATCGAGACATTCGAGACATTCATTATATTTTTTGTTTATTTGTTCTCATTAGCACAAGCTTTTCAAAGAGAGCATCTGACAGTTTGCCTCTCTTCTTTTCCACCACTTCCACTTGCTGCAGCCATGTTACAAATGTTGTCCTCGTCTAATATGATCAATAGGCTAAGGCTAATTGCACAGTTAGCGCTGAACTTTACACAACCACATATGACGATGCCTCAGGATAGACTGTCGGCTGCCGCACTGCAGCTGTGAGTCTGTGACAATCGCCACTAGAGCAGGCTGGAAGTTCCATTTTTCAATGTGCTTCCAGAAAGTTTTAGCCTGCTGAGCCTGGAACTTTCTGGAAGCACAAGCACCTTGAAAAATGTTTTACTGTGTTCTGTGGTACCAGTTAAATACTGGGTGGTTAGTACTGTACATCCTCTCAAAATTGAACAGTTCACAAAAAAGTATTTTAAAAATGTATTTAAAAACAGGTATTTACAAATACTAAATACTTTTCGAAAGTGGTGGACCGGATATCCGCATCCGCATCCGCATCATTTTTAACATCCGCATCCGCACTTCTGACTGCGGATGTTATGCGGATATTACCTCTAATAAATTATGCAATTTACAATTAAATTAGCTTATAAAGTAGCTTACAAGGCCCAGTCATGCACATTTCATGTAAAGTATTATTATTAATGAACAAACAAATATATAAACCTCAAAATATAAATAGCTGGTAACACAGAAAATTGAATGAAACTTGTTTCCTTGAATTTTCAGTGGCTGAAACTCTTGAGAAAGTTATTATTTTTATCATAATGAAAACATTAATATTAATTTTAATTCTTATGCATTGCCTGCCATAATAGTATTATCACGAAATTTGAAAAATTGTCATAGATTTATAATTCTATATTATATTGATAGATTAACTAAATATCCGCATCCACATTCGCATCCGCGGATATTGAAACTAAAGATCCGCATCCGCATCCGCAGGTGTTGAAAAACTGACATCCGGTCCACCACTAAATTATATATATTCAAAGTGTGTAACCAGCCATTTCGCGTAATGGTTAAAACGTTTAGTCATTTCACGAAATGGTTGTTTCACTTGGTCATTTCGCGAAATGACTAAAATCTTCAGCCATTACGCGAAATGGCTGAAATTCCACCTTGGTCATTTCGTGAAATGGCTAAAATGACTTTTATCATGAATTCATAGAAATAACCAACATCACAATAAAATTGGAAACCTTTATTTAACTAACTAAATCTGTTAAAACATACATACATACATCCGCAGGTCTGTTCAAATAAGTGAGAAACACTCTTCAAATACACATTTGAATATATTTGAATATTTGAATACATTTGAATTTGAATTTTCAATATAGAGGTTTTCAAATACTAACCGGGCCTTCAATGTTATTCCAATGTCCGTCATTGAAGGCCCGGTTAGGTCAACTGTATGCTCGATTAGGTCAACTGTATGCCCGGTTAGGTCAACTGTATGCCCTTGACAATTGGTTAGGTTAAGTCGTGATATTTTCGTTAAAACTAACGAAAATAACACAACCTAACCAATTAATTATCAAGGGCATACATTTGACCTAACCGGGCAAATGATCTTGTACGAAATGACCAAGGTGGAATTTCAGCCATTTCGCGTAATGGCTGAAGATTTTAGTCATTTCGCGAAATGACCAAGTGAAACAGCCATTTCGCGAAATGACTAAAAGTTTCAGCCATTTCGCGAAATGGCTGGTTATACACTTTGACTGTAATATATATATATATATATGCTACACAGACCGTGCATGGAGCAAGGAACTCTTCTGGGAAAATTAAATCTACTATAGTTCGAATAAGTAATGATAAATGACAGATACTATAGTTTTTCTTTTTCATGATGTTACCCCGATGTGGGCAACGGGTCACTCGCAAAGAGGCCCGAAAAAATAGCTTCCTTCACCAGCTATCTGCCAAGCAGATAGGATCCAGCTTTGGGACAGGATCTGGGTTTACAGCTACACCTAGCCTACTATATTCAGAACCTCAATATACGCAAGAAACTCGTTGCACTCACGTCGGATTGACTACATCAAAGAAAAATGAGTAACTATTGTATGTTCAACCAAAAACCAAAACTTAAACCTCGACTGGCAGAATTGAGCGTCCACTTTTTAAAGCACTTAACATGTCCGTTTCATGATGGGATTGAACTCAGAATGGTCCCCTGAGACCTTTTATGTTACACACAGATCGTATGGAGCAAAGAACTCTCCCATCATGAAACGGACATGTTAAGTGCTTTAAAAAGTGGACGCTCAATTCTGCTAGTTGAAGTTTAAGTTTTGGTTTTTGGTTGAAAATACAATAGTTACCCTTTTTCTTTGATGTATTCAACCCGACGTGAATGCAACGAGTTTCTTACGTATATTGAGGTTCTGAATATAGTAGGCTAGGTGTAGCTGTAACCCCTAGATTCTGTCCCAAAGCTGGATCCTATCTGCTTTGCAGATAGCTGGTGATGGAAGCTATATTTTTGGGGCCTCTTTGTGAGTGACCCGTTGCCCACGTCGGGCGAACATCATGAAAAAGAAAAACTATAGTAGTTGTCATTTATCATTACTTATTCGGACTATAGTGGATTTAATTTTTCCAGAAGAGTTTCTTGCTCCATGCACGGTCTGTGTGTAACATAAAAGATCTCAGGGGACCATTCTGAGTTCAATCTCATATATATACACACCCAGTGGCGGTCATAAGTATTCGTACAGAGAAATATTTCAGTTATATTAGTCCTTATATCTTTTGTACCATGCATAGGATAGTTATGAAAAGTTTACCATTTGCTTGAAAAATTTTAACAAATAAAAAAATTAGTTTAACTCCAACATATAATGTAAAACATCAAACAACTTAAAGAAAATAAAAAAAGTTAAAATGCAAAAGTTTTCGTACATTTATTTACAAAATTCTTTAATACTTTGTGTATCCACCTTTTGCGTGAATAACTTCAATGATTCATTTTGGATATTTTCTTTACAAAGTTTCGACACCTCTTAGAAATTTTAGTCCATTCTGAAGGAAATTGTTGCAGTTCACAAAGAATCGAGGGGTTTCTCTTGCGAACACCTTTTTTCAACTCGAATCATAAATTCTTGATTGAATTGAGATCTGGCCTTTGACTGAGGGAGCGAGAAGCTTGAATTTCTTTTTGAAGCAATTTCATGTTGCTCTTACTTTTATGTTCTAGATCATGTTACGGTACCCAGTTGCGACCCATTCTCAACTCCCAAACTGAAGGCAATACATTTTCTAAAATTTCGTGATATTTCTTCGAATTTAAAATTCTATTGATGACAACAAGCTCTCCTGGACCAGAAGCAGTAAAATATCCCCAAACAAGCAAACTACCAGAACTATGTTTAACCGTAGAAGGATGTTTTTTTCCTCGAATGTAGCATTTGATTCTTTCTGAATAATTCAATTTTAGTTTTGTTTGTCCAGAGAACTTTCTTCCAGAATGCAAATTCATCATTTTGATGATCCTTGGCGTACTAAATTTAAACGAGCTTCTCTGTGCGTTTTTCGTAGCAGAGATTTTCTTCGTGCAAATCTTCCATGCAGACCCTTTTTTCTCAATGTACGACGTACAGTATACTGATGGACATGATCTTAGACAGTCTTAATGTTTGGCAAATATCACCTGCAGTCAATCGCGGATTTGCAGCAGCCATTCTTTCAATTCATCTGGGTGTACGTTCTGAAATCTTGCGAGGTCGTCCACACCTTGCTTGAACTTTGCTTGTTCCAAAACCTTTCCATTTCTTTATAACTGCAGCAACCGTCGTAAATGGAATTCGAAGTTCTACTATCTTCCTATAACTCTTTCCAGTAACAGTAACAGATATCTTAAGATCTGTAGACAACTATTTATCAAGACGACCCATTGCTTACTTATGGCTTGTACAGTAGGCCAGTAGGGTGTATCATGCTCAGGTCGAATATTGAAAAACTCGGAATTTCAAGATTGGCAGTATGTATTCCTATGTAAACTCGAATTTTAAGAGGGGTTCGTCTTCTGCAACGTTTGCGAAAAATCGCATTTAAGTGTTCAAAATTGCACTTTTTTGTCGAAAAATGGGATTTTGGCCAATTTCAAAGACTTGGTAGGTTCAAATGACCTCCATATGTTCCATATTGTTCACATACAACCTTAAGCATTTCTAGGGGCAGGCTTGGACCAATTCAAGATTAGCCAAAGTAGTTCATAACCCCAAACATAACCAAAATCACGCAAAATGGCCCAAAACTAAGGAATTGTATGATTTTTAGTCTCCAATACACCACATTTCGCGGCTGTTCTCTTCATCAGGCAGAATCTTTTTGTTCTTCTTTCTTGGTCTTGCATTTTCTTTTTTTTAGAAACGCCTCCACCAATTTTTATTTATTTTCTTTCTGGCATCACTGAGTGTGATGGCAGCTGCCCCCACCTTTCCACACGCTGCTGTGACGTTCAACCTTTTTTTTGCAATTGCAATTCTTCTTTAATATTTGTATAAGTCCCTCCTCCACCCCCAGCTTGTAATAATATGCTGGTCAACTGAATGTTTTGAGATTTTTTCTTCTGAAAGCATCTTACAAGTGAAGAGTGGCTCATACAGTTTCTCCTGATCCCAATTAATCAGAGTAATTGGAGAAGTGGCATCAAAATTCAGTTTAGGGTTTCTATGAGTTCTCAGACTCATGTCTCCATACTCAGACTTACCTCTGATCTTCTTGATCATCTCAACCCCCCCCCCCATGCCCTCTCCTCCTCATCCTCACTGCACAGGAGAGAGGCAATGAGGTTCTCACTGTGAGCATGATATGCTCCACGAACTATCACATGAGTGATTACAGGCATGCCTCGTTTTACGAATTAATTCGTTCCTAGAGAGCGTCCGTAAAGCGAAACTTCGTAAAGCAGAGCATTATTTCTCATAGACTTAATGTTATAATCAAGGGTTACGTTTTCAGAACAAAATTTTACATACAAAATTATATAAAAATCGCAAGAAAAGGTAATAAAACAATAGTTTATGCAGCAAACAATGGTTTGTTCATAGAATGCATCATTTTAAATAAAAAATAATACTTTAAAATAAAAAGAAAGCAAAGAAAGGGGTAATTGTAAGCAATATAACAGTGAAACACACTTAGCGAGAGAGTGAATCAAGCACAACCTCTCTCGTCAAAGCGCAGACATATAAACTGATGCATTCCCAGACACCAAGGTGCGAGAACGCGCCAGAGCGAACAAACGCACGCACGATGCTTCTGAAGCGATTACCACATTACACATTGTATATGCTTGCGTGAGATAATTATTTTTACCTTTTAAATTTGTTTATTTAATTTTTTTTAGTGTAAAATAAAATTCGTAAACCCGGGGATTCGTAAAACGAGGCGTCTTAAAGCGAGGTATGCCTGTATGTTCCTGATTTCAGAGGTCTGGCTTCTCAGCAGTCCCAGAGCGGTCACAATATGGTGATGTCCATACCTCATGTGGTGCTTCCCCTCGATCTCAAAATACATCTTGAAGTAGAAGTCCAGGCAGAACTTCACCAGCACCTCCAGCTTCTTCAACACCTCCCCCTTCAGACCATGCTGCCTCATCCACAGCATCAACAGAGCATCGCCTGTAGTCAGCCAGTGTGACTGATTCAGTAGGCCACACTTCAGACCAGCAACTTCCTTGCTCAAATCTCCTGTCTTGAGAGCTTTGATCAGTTGGTAGCAGTTCTTCTGGTCAGTGCTAAGGTTCTGTACAATGTCTTCTGGCAGTTCAATTATATCTTCTTCTCCTGGCAGAGCCTTGAAGCTAAAGTTGTCAGGTATGTCACTGATCTTCTCCAAATGTTTTCCTGTTGGGCCACTGAACCAAGACTTGTGCGTGTAGGGACCATCAAGCTTGATGATCATGTGCCTGAGGCTGAGTTCATTAATATGCAAATGGCATATCAGCCAGTGACACTTGTGATCTAGTAGGCTCTCCAAGTGAGTGATGGCTCCTCCATCAGGTCCTGTGTTTGTGTTGGTAGAGTCATCATCAAGGACCACAATAGTATATTTATCACCATGAGTACTAATCCACTCAAACAGAGCCTGAGCTATCTTCAGTGCAGGTTTCTCACTTCCTTCAGGTTCTTCTGGTGTACAATGGAAGAGATATTTCCCCTCAGGTTCCCAGGTAACACTATAGTGCTCTTCAGTTGTAATATCAGGATGGAAGCGGTCAGTTTCTTCATTGTACCTCATGATCTTTGTCTTCTTATCTTGTTTTCCATCAAAGAAAATTCCCTTGATCTCCTATCCCTCTGTCCTTTTTTCCAGGACCTCCACCGAGGCACCTATTACAGACTCCTTGCCCCTCCACATCTTCATCCTGTCAACAGCTAGATATGCCTTATCAGCAGATAGATGGCCAGCTTTGCTGAGATCTTGCAAAAAACCAGTTGCAATGGCTGCTGCAGGAGTGTTTGCCACCTTGAACCTGACTGCAGCCGCAGCAGTGCTTGAGATATCCATGTAGTTCCTCCTGGCAGAGGTGGAGACTTTGCTAGTGTTGACACTGGAGCTTGTGCCTGTGCAGTACTGGAAAAAGCTGTGTCAGCAGTAGGAGCTGCACTGCCTGGAGACTCTTGCAAGGAAGTCACCTCATCTTCATCATCATCACCATCATCAGCTCTAAGCAGTAGTTCTTTTTTTTCTTCCTATTTTCTGTTTCTCTTCTCAGCTGCCTTCTGTTCTTCCTCCTTCCTCTTAGCAGCCTTCACCTGCTTCACTGTTTCCTTCACATCAACAGATGTCATCCGGAAGCCAGAAGCTTCTGAGGTTTTGATCCTCTGGTAATGGAGCCACTCTAGCTCTAGCTTTGGAATCTTCTGAGGCAGAGGATAGTCACAGTTGACATGAACTCTAGCAGCACAGCCAGAGCAGCCAGATGCTTCAGTTCCACAGAAAGTGATATCATGTCTGCAGATTGTTATGTCAAACAATGTATCAAGCTCAGATATTCTCTTCTCTCTCTTTGCAGCCTTCACTCTGCCATTCACTAGGTCACTCATTTCATTCCACCTGACAAGAATCTTCCTGGCAATGGATCTCTCTTGAATGATCACAGGAGGAGTGAATTTGGCATTGCTTTTGCGCCACTGTGCCAGTACCAGTAATGCCAAGTCCTTAGCCAAATCTTGCAGAGGGTACTGAGCTCTCTTCATATCATCCAGAAGCAGCTTCTCTTCCTGGAGGAGGATTCCTCTCTGAAACACAGCTCTCCAGGTTGGAAATTCTGTGGGAAATAACTGCTTGCCTGGACCCACCAGATCACTCAGCTTTGAACCAGGACTTGTTCTGGTCTTTCGTCCTAGCTTAGCCATGGTGGCTACACAATCTTCACCAAGCTTTGTATCTGAAACATAGAAAATTATCACAGTGAAACTCTAGTAGCCTATAACAGCTGTTACAATGGTTTTGTTTGGTAAGAAACCGGTCTGTTACATTTGTACTCTAGTGTATGTCCTGCACAGCTGTTCTGTACATAACCAGAAAACGAAAAAATGGAAATTTGAACACTTCAACGTGATTTTTAGCAAAGGTTCAAGAAAACAAACCCCTCCTAAAATTTAATTTTACATAGGAATACATACTGCCAATCTTGAAATTCGCGCTTCAATGAGCATGATACACCCTGTTGTACAGTCACCCGTCTTCCATGAAAATTTAAAAAATTCTATAATTTGAAATTGCCAACAGTCTCTAATCAATAAAGAGCCAACTACTGATAAAAATTTTAAATCCTTCAAGTCTAAGGTGGACACAAATTATTGACTGCTTTTGTAAATAAGTGTACAAAGGAATACAAAGGACACCAAACAGCAACATACCGGCAAGTCCCAACGAGACTGTCTGTTTAAGGAGGAAGCTGAAAAGATGTAAGAAAATGTAAAGACAAGTGAAAGTTTAAAACGGAGCAAAGAAGGGAGGTTGAAAGGAAGGAAAGAAATTTATAGATAAAGTGAAGATTTTAAAATAAAGAGGACGGAATCCAAGTGAAAATTCTATAATACTTTTATGCACTCACAAATGCTTCTAACTGAAGGTTTATGGCTAGATGAACACTTGAGGGGTCGCGCGTCTTAAGATACCTAAGCGCCACCACAGGCGAAAACGTGTTTTTGATGGATATCACTATTTTCACCCTTCCTCTATCGCGTGGTTTGGGTTATAATGACCTTACGACACTAGAAGTATGGTTGAAAACCTTATGAAGCGAACTATTTTTTTCACCTCTATCGCCAGCCAAAAGTTCACCCAAAATTCGGCATAATAAGAAAATTAAAAAATTAAAAAATATATATAAAAATATAAAATATGAAAATCTATTCCAAAAACTCATCAACATCTTCATTAGCATACTTAGAACTCTAATTTAGCCAAAAATGAACGTTCTAGCTCAATTAATAACAGAGATACTATTGCGAGAATATTGCTGAACGTTGGAGGCGATTTCTGGCGAATTTTAATTTTGGCGCTTAGGTACCGTAAGACGCGGGACCCCTCATTTCTTTTTAAAGGATTCGACCGAATTACTTTGAACTTCGCTGGTTGGCAATCCATTTCACAAATTAAATATACGATTGAAGAAAAAATACTTATTTTCATTAGAATTAAAATATTTACCCATTAATTTGACACCATTACCGCGAGTTCTACCTGCATTTCTGAAGGTGAAGTATTTTTCGACGTTGACATTATCAAAACCTTTAATTACTTTAACTACCTGGATTAAGTCACTCGAATACGCCTTTTTACAAGTGAGAATAAATTTAACGTTCCCAAACGTCGGGGAATCATCCTAGTAGCCCGTCGCTGCACTCTCTCCATTCTGTCTATGTCCTGTTGTAAATATGGGGACCAGAACTTTACGCAGTATTTCGGGTGGGTCGTATTAAGGATTTATATAATGTAAGCATTGTTTGAATCACCTGAAGATCAGGGCCCCCAGCCTCAATTACCAAATGATATCTTCGTTAAAACTAACGAAAATATCACGACATAACCTAACCAATCGTCAAGGTCGTACAGTTGACCTAACCGGGCATTCAATTTAATTTATTATTATTATGTTTGGTACTGTAAAGCAAAACACAAGAATACATGGGGGCCCTGATCTCCAGGTGATCCCACTGTTTTCTCCTACATAAATTCAAATGATCTACCAATAAATCCTAAGATTCTATTTGCTTCTATGACCACTTCGATACATTGCTTACTCGGTTTAAGAGTGTCGGCAACAATAATACCTAAATCTTACTCTTCAGTAACGCTCGTTAGTGTCTTGTCGCGCATAAAATACTTTTCTTTAACATCGTTTCTACCGATATGCAACGTTTAACATTTATTTATATTAAAGTTCATTTGCCAAATTTCTGCCCACGCGAGTAATTTATTAAAGCTGCTCGAATCTGCAAACGTTCTTCGCTGATTCTGTTCGTCTACCTAATTTGGCATCATCCTCAAATTTTTGCGATTATACTCTTAATTCCTATGTCGATGTCATTGATATAAATAATAAAAGAATTGGTCCCAGAACTGATCTCTGAGGCACGCCGCTAGTTCCACTTTTCCAGTTAGACGTTTTACCATTAATGACCACTCTTTGTTTACGTCCACAAAGCCAGTTTTTAATCCATTTGAGAACATTACCATGAATTCTGTGAGAATGAAGTTTAGCTAATAATCTCCTATGTGACACTTTATCAAACACTTTGTGAAAATCGAAATATATAATATCTACTGCTTTACTTTCGTCATATATATTTACAATATCATTAAAGAAATCCTACAAATTAATAAGACAAGAACGATTAAGTCGAAAGCCGTGTTGAGAATCTTTGATTAATTTACTAATTTCTAAGTGATTAACGAAACTTTGGTATTCTAACTTTTTTTTTTTATTTTCCTCAAATTCTTCGATGTTTCACGTTAAATGGAGGAGTTAAACTCATTTTTTATTTGTCAAATTTTTTCAAAAGAACGGCAAACTTTTCATAATTATCCTATGCATGGTACAAAAAATAAAATGAATATACCTGAAATATTTATCTGTACGAATACTTACGAGCAGCGCTGTGTGTGTGTGTGTGTGTGTGTGTGTGTGTGTGTGTGTATATATATATATATACTGTGTGTGTGTGTGTGTGTGTGTGTGCGTATATATATATATATATATATAATATAATATAATATATATATATATATATATCGTATACAAGGAACGTACTAATTTTTTTTAAATATTTATTTTTCAGAAGCACATTAATTTTAATTTTAAATAGTAATAAAAAAAAAAAATTGATAAATTATCCAAAAGTATGAATTGAAAATACTGAGTTATGATTGGTCAAATATGTCTTCAAAGAGAAACGTTTTCAATAGCCTAAAAATTTATTATATATGTATATATATATTTTTACTGAAGTGTATCAGTTTTCATTTTATGCTTGTAAAATAATTATTTCAAAAAATTATTTAATTTGGATCAATTTAACATTTATTCAGAGCAGGAAAATTGCAAATTAAATTTTCATAAATGGTTTTAGTTTTAATTCAGAATAATTTTCAATCGAGTTCTGCCATCCAATTTCCATTTCCTGTAATATATATATATATATATATATATATATATATATATGATGAAAATAACCACCAAGGAAAAAGGAAACACAGAATGGTGCTCAAGCGCTTTCGTCTAATGACATCCTGAGGAATACTGAAATAAATAACAAGTTCGAAACTATATATAGGTCACAAAAAAAAAAAAATAGAAAAATAAAAATTGTAGGAGGAGCATACAAATTTATAAGGAAAGACTACCAGAGTTTTAGCACTTTGCAACCTCTTGTCTAAATCCGTTCTGAACGAATTCAAAACAACAGGATCAAGCGAAAAAAAGGCCCTGGCTTAATGTTAAAATTATTTGTAAGTTGAATAATGGCAGACTCAAGAATATTTCTATTAACAATGTTGCTTGAGTGAAACAAAATTGAAGCATTATTCCAATCAATACAGTGGGATAACTCTGACAAATGGACGAAAAAGGCACTGGACAACTGTCCCGTTCTAACGGAAGTTAGAAGTTACTTTTTAAATTCTGTCACCGACACCAAAGGAAAATACCATTGATTGAAAAAAGTTTGAACAGCAGCTCCTAGGGAAAGGCAGGAAAAAGGAAGGACTATTTATAATGATTAAGTATATCAGATAACCAAAGGTAAAAGGGAAAAACAACAATTAAAAAAAAAGTTTATTAATAATTTTGCATATTTATTTCTTATTTTGATTTTGGAAGTAAGTTTTGAGGAAACAAAGACTATCTAATGATTATTCGGAGAGATTTGATCTTAGCTTGGTCAGAAATAAGCCAGCAGCAGAAAAAGCTCTTTCTGATTCTACACTAGTGAGTTTAATGGAAAGCAATGCCTCGTACAGCTTCTCTAAATTTTCACTTCTTTGTGAAGAAACTTCGAAACTCATAAATTCATTAGTAGCTTCTCAATGGTACCTTTTCTAATTTCTCTATTTCTTTCATGTATTCGCACATCAATGGATCATCTACTTCATTCTTGTCTTCCGTAACATTCTCTGAGTAGTTAGATGCTCGTAAGTCTTGGTCTTCGCTTTCTTCCTCGAAACCAACTAACTTTTCATCATTCTTAGGAAAAAGCCTTTTAAAAATCCTTTCTGCAGTTCTTTTGAGCACAAGTTTAGATGGAATAGAAAATAGTTCCTCTTCATGAACTTTTAAAACTTCAGGGTTGTGAAGATATTTAATTAAACCCACAATATCTCTTTGTCTCCTTGAAGAATAGAAATTACTGAAACAGTCTTTGAGCTCCAATGCTGTTGGAGTGTTGTTCTTCTCTACAAGTTTCTTTAAAATAAATTTGATGGAGATTTCAGCCGTCAAGAGAGATGTATCTTTTGAACATAGTCTTTTAAGAATTATTTCAACAGGACGAAGTGTATCATATAGATCTTCCAAAATTTCCCACTCACTCTCTTGAAGAAATGGTTTCAGTAGAACGAATCACTCTTAAAGCTTTGGGGATGCATTGTTTCAATTTAAGGAATCGTTCGACCATACTTAAAAGACTATTCCATCTTGTTTTACAATCTAAAATGAGTTTCAATTCCTTTCCGTTGAATTGGTCCTTAACAAAGTCTTGTAGTTTTTCATTTTTTAATGGTGACTTGCGAAAAATTCGATATATTCTTCTTACCTTGTTTATTACACCATGGCAGTTGTCTTGCAGACGTGGAATATTGATATTATCATCTATTCCTAGTTCAAGTAGATTGGTAAAGGGGCCAGCTTTCTCTTCATTATCATCAGTATCATCAGTAGAAATGTCATTGCACCCCGCAAGGGGTTCTAAGCTCGTGCTCGTTTGTACGTGCTTGTTCCAGGAGGTTTCACGTGCGCCCTCCCGGCCCTAGCACCCAAGGATGATGGGGCTCGACCTTGCAGTCCTTGGTCTTTTTCCACTTCGACTGTCCCCTCCACCCTTTCTTTTTCCTCTGTCTTTCCTCTCACTTTTTTTTTGTTTTTCCGCCGAGATATGCCCTTTTAAATAGAGGTGAATCGGTTCTTCCCGAACTTAAAAAAAAAAAAAAAAAAAAAAAAAAAATGTCAGTGCAACGAGCATTCTCTTCATCCTTGTCCTCTTCATCTTCCTCTGTATCTATCATTTCATTATCTTCTTCCTCTTCATAATTCTCAATATGAACTTCTCTTCTTTTGTATAAAACAGAGGAAACGGCAAGATGAATAGCGTGGGCAATGCATTGTTGGTGTTCAGGTGTAATATCTTTTCCAAACCTCACCATAACTGATGCACCATCCTATTATGTGTTGATCTAAATTGAGGCCATAAGCATTTAACCTTTTTTTAAAATTTCCACTGTCCTGGTACTGTCAAGGCTTCCAAATATTTTGATTAATCCCAAGGACCAATATTGGTCTTCTTGACGAACATTTATATTCATATATCTCTTATTCTGAAATGAGGTGTATATTCATCAAGGGTTATAGAAAATCGAACTCCTTTACTCACTAATTTCCCAAAGTGATCTATCAATTCAGCCTTCTTTCTTTCATGAAATCTAACTACCATATGTTTGACACCTGAATGTGAAGTTGGATGAGGCTTATCATCTTTATTTTTAGCTAAACTCTCTTGAATGAATTCACTTGTGGCAATAGAGCGGAAGCTAAATCCATCAACACATGCAAGTTTTGCAATTTCTTCTTCAATAGATTTTTTGTTAATAAATGTATCCAAAGATTTTTGTTTTTTTATGTTGTTGATTTTCACCTATCTTCATTTCAGCAACATTTATATTATAAATTGTTTTCAAATAAACAGATAATCCACTAGTTCAGCCCCCACTGCACTATAACTTTTTCACACTTTGAACATTCAGCTTCGTCTTTATTTTTCTTAATAAAATAATTCCACACGATTGATTTTTTTGACATTCTTGTAATAGATTCGAAGGGGTAGATTATTTAAAGTAAGAAGTAGCTTATTCCCATATCGCAAGACTGCAATGCGCACGTAACAAAATTACAAAATTTAACTTGTGAAATATGCGCATCAATCAACCACTGCAAGCGTCTAGTACGAAATTCGAAATCTGAATGAACTCAATAACGAATCTAAAAAAGCAACGCAAGGTTTTGGAATCGTGTAAAAACGTTTTTGAACGTTTCAATATGTATTTATACGATTTCAAATGTTTAAGGCGAGAGTTCTGGATGATAGTTTCCCTTTTCAGAAAATGGACACATCATTAACGTCAATAACATAATATTATAACAAATGATAAATTGTGACATGCACTAATGACGCCCCTCAAAGATATACTGCATGTGTAAGTTATGTATGAAGATAAATCATTATTTCTACTCACAATGGCCACAAAATCCTACAAAAAACAAATCTTTGTTAATTTGACATTTGCTGATTGCTCCAACAATAAAGACAATAGGCAGTTCTTCAATACCGAAAACCCAGTATCGATAATCACGATATCGGTATCGTGTCTCTTGTCCAATACCGGTATAAATACCAGTTTTTCAATACCGGCTTTCATCACTAGTTGTGTCCTGTCACCCACTCTTTTCCTTTTATTTATTAATGATCTTTTAAATCGCACTTCCTGTCCTATTCACTCTTATGCCGATGATTCCACTCTTCACTTCTCCACCCACTTCCCAAAGCGTCCCTCTCAACAGTCACTCCATGATTCGCGTAGTACGGCTATGGATCACCTGACCTCTGATCTTTCTGCTATATCTGATTGGGGCAGAGAAAACCTTGTGGCTTTCAATGCCTTAAAAACTCGGTTCCTCCATCTGTCTACTCGTCACAATCTTCCACACGACTATCCCCTTACCTTCAACAACACGCAACTCAATCTTTCCTCTTCTCTTAATATTCTTGGCATTTCCTTTTCTCGTGATCTTTCCTGGAAAGATCACATATACTTACTTTCTAAAACAGCTTCTAAGAGGTTAGGTGTGCTGTACCGCCTCCGAAGTTTTTTCACCCCCACTCAGTTTCTGTCTCTGTATAGGGGTCTTGTTCGCCCCTGTATGGAGTATGTTTCTCATGTGTAGGGGGGTTCAACCCACACAGCTGTACTTGACCGGGTGGAATCAAATGCTTTTCCGCTCATCAATTCTCCGCCTCTTACTGATTGTCTTCAATCTCTCTCTCTTCGCCGCAATGTTGCTTCACTCTCTCTTTACTATCGCTATCATAACGGACATTGCTCTTCTGAACTCTCTAACTGCATGCCTCCTCCTTTAATGAGAGCACGCAGTATCAGACTTTCTACACTTTCTCATTCCTTTTCTGTCGAACTATTTAATGTAAGGGTTAATCGGTATTTTGAGTCTTTCATCTACTACTAACCGGTGAACTCTGGAACAATCTTCCTCAATCCATCTTTCCTCCTGTCTATGACCTCCCATTTTTCAAACGCAGAGTGTCTAGGCATCGCGAAAACCCCGGACCTTGATTTTGGCTCTCTTCTTCTTCTATGGGAGGGGCGCTTTTGCAGTATTTGCCCTTGGCCCCTCCTTCTTGCATAAAAAAATGTAAAACACTAGTTGTAAACAAACCAGACCCCTGATGTTGAGTGTACGAATATATATATATATATATAGTATATAAAATTTTATATATACAGTGATCCCTCGGTTAACGATATTAATTGGTGCCATGAAAACCATCGTTAATCGAAATTAACGTTAATCGAATATAGGAAATACACGTTAAAGGCTTAATTCGTTCGAAGACGATCGGAAGTTGACCTTATTCACCTTAAAAACATAGTTTGTAATATTTAAACACGCAATTTTAATAAATATACGTTATAAGAACGTATTAAAGCATTAATATTAATAGAAACACGGATAAATAATGAATAAAGAGAGTATAAATAGGTGCATAAGTAGAGTATATAATAAAAATTCTTACCTTAGGCAATGAAGTTGGATGGCTTAAGGGGTTAATGGCTCTAATCTTATTCTCTTTCTGAAGAAACGCTCATAAAAGGGCGTCGCTGATTAGCTGAGGCCTACCGAGTCCACTTAGGAATGTTCCGATTAGCCGAAATTGGCCGCCGCGTGATATCGCAAATATATCACTAATCGAAAATTTATCGTTAATAGAAACAATGGGACCCCCCCTATGAGGCGGATCGTTAATCGAAATTTCGTTAATCGATGACATCGGAAACCGAGGGACCACTGTCTGTGTGTATATTATATATATATATATATATGATACACACAGACCGTGCATGGAACAAGGAACTCTTCTGGGATAATTAAATCCACTATAGTCCAAATAAGTAATGGTAAATGACAAATACCATAGTTTTTCTTTTTCATGATGCTAGCCCGACGTGGGCAACGGGTCACTCGCAAAGAGGTCCCATAAATATAGCTTCCCTCACCAGCTATCTGCAAAGCAGACAGGATCCAGCTTTGGGACATGGATCTAGGGTTTAAAGCAGCCTAGCCCTGCTACATTTAGAACCTCAATATAAACAAAAGACTCGCTGTCTTCACGTCAGATTGAGTACATCAAAGAAAAAGGGGTAACTATTATATTTTAGCCAAAAACCAAAACTTAAACCTCAACTGGCAGAATTGAGCGTCCACTTTTCAAGGCACATAACATGTCCGTTTCAAGATGGGAATGAACTCAGGGGACCATTCTGAGTTCATTCCCATCTTGAAACGGACATGTTATATGCCTTGAAAAGTGGACGCTCAATTCTGCCAGTTGAGGTTTAAGTTTTGGTTTTTGGCTATAATATAATAGTTACCCCTTTTTCTTTGATGTATTCAATCTGACGTGAAGACAGCGAGTCTTTTGTTTATATTGAGGTTCTAAATGTAGCAGGGCTAGGCTGCTTTAAACCCTAGATCCATGTCCCAAAGCTGGATCCTGTCTGCTTTGCAGATAGCTGGTGAGGGAAGCTATATTTATGGGACCTCTTTGCGAGTGACCCGTTGCCCACGTCGGGCTAGCATCATGAAAAAGAAAAACTATGGTATTTGTCATTCACCATTACTTATTCGGACTATAGTGGATTTAATTATCCCAGAAGAGTTCCTTGTTCCATGCACGGTCTGTGTGTATCCTGAAAAACTCAGGGGACCATTCTGAGTTCATTCCCATATTACATATATATATATATATATATATATATATATATATATATACGTTTACATTTATAATACATATACCTTACAGTCAGTATATGTATTATACAGAGTGTTCATAAAGTCCCTATCTATTTCATTGAAAACGTAGCAAAAAGGGTAAAATTCAATAACAATATAATAGAAGGCATACATTTAAAGAATACTTAAGCATATGATTCTACATGAGCACCATCAGTATCTCTACAGAGTTCGAATCTGTCAGCAGCATTGCGGAACACATTTTGGAGCATGACAGGGGTTATTTTTGTAACTGCTGTTATGATATGAACACGCAAATGTCCCAGTTTCATTCAGATGGCATTTTAAACACTGTCGTCTTTCAACAAGATGGTGCACCTTGTCATTATGCAAACATTGTTCGGGAGTACCTAAATGAATGATTTCCAAATCGCTGGATCGGACATGGAGGCAACAGGCCCTGGGCGGCTCGATCTCCTGACCTAACGCCCTTCGATTTCTTTCCATGGGGCTTTATCAAATGAAACGTCTGTCAAACGAAGGTTACAGATATGCAAGATTTGCGTGCTCGTATCGTAACAGCAGTTATAAAAATAACACCCTGTCATGCTCCAAAATGTGTTCCGCAATGCTGCTGACAGATTCGAACTCTGTAGAGATACTGATGGTGCTCATGTAGAATCATATGCTTAAGTATTCATTAAATGTATGCCTTCTATTATATTGTTATTGAATTTTACCCTTTTTGCTATGTTTTCACTGAAATAGATACAAGAAATAAGTAAATCATATTTTTAATATGTATTGAATTACCTCAGAACTTGCCAAGGCTTAGTGGCCGCACGGTGACAGTTTGATGGCCGCAGATTGCTCACGTGCTGCATTTTAAGAACTCATCCTTAGATTACTAGCCTCATTGATTTTGCTATCTTATTATGCATTCAGTTTTTGTATCTTAAGAGCTGTAGCGCAATAAAAAGACGCTAAAATGTCAGCCCGGAACAGCACCTTACTCTGGAGCAACTTAGGATATAAAGCTGGGGTTAGTGGAGCAGCTCTGGAGCTGGAACTGAGTTAGTGGAGCAGCTCTGGAGCTGGAACTGGGTTAGTGGAGCAGCTCTGGAGCTGGAACTGGGTTAGTGGAGCAGCTCTGGAGCTGGAACTGGGTTAGTGAAGCAGCTCTGGAGCTGGAACTGGGTTAGTGGAGCAACTCCGGAGAACTGGAGCTGGGGGTCACTTTCAGCTCTGGAGCCGGAGCTGAAGCTGGAGCTGGAGCCATCAAACTCGGAACACTGCCAACCTTAGTCTAAAAGTATTTGTAGTTATTTTATAAAGAAATGTTTAAACAAAATTGTAACGAACATAAAAAGTTTAATGCCTTGTACCTCCTTGAGGGGTAATCTTAAAGTGAGAGAATTCTAAGAGTGGTGCCTTATATAGGGGATGAATGATAATAATGTTTCGGGTTGTTTAACAACTTTTGTAAAGGTAAAAAGGTCATGGACGTGAAATTCGAACCATCTAAGTATCTACATCACTGAACGCAGAGGACGGTCACTCATCAAACTACGGAACAGATTCAACGTTAGTACTTTAAATTATTCAAGTTGGTATGCTGGAGGTTCCTCAGTTCTTTCAGCAATACGCTGAGGCATTTTGGGCCACGTATTCTGTTATGAAAATTTCATTCTATTTTCGAGTTTCGCCTTAATTTCATCATTTCCTTACAAACAATAGCTACCATGCATCTGCTTTTACACAAATGTATGTAATGACAAGAATAATGTAATGATGGGGGTTGTTTAACCTCCCTCGCAACATCTAAGGTCATATGACGGAGGAGACCTACAGCTTTACGTGGGATCCGAACCACGGGTCGTTACATAATCTGGAAGCAAAGGACTGTCCCGCATCCAACTACAATCCACACTCAGTGTCGTTTAACTTCGTTAATCGTCGAGAAACGGTGTTACGAGTAACCCAAATGAGAAAGTAGTAAATAATGAATGAAAGTAGATTGAATTTATATATAATGAAAGAACTGAAGGATATTATGCATTAATTGAAATTATATTTTTTTCAGTAACTTGCAAAGTTGTAAAATTAAATATAACGCAGACAGTCTGTAAAACAATATTGTGCTATGATCGTCGTTAAAATAGCAATACTCCATTTTTATCTGCAATTTAAAAGATCTGTAACAGTCCATTGAGATTTTTATTATGGGAACTCTGATGCCGAGGCTATGTTTCTCGTTTGTGTTGGAGGAGGAATTTCCAAAGTAAATACTGTGTAATTTATAGTTATTGTTATTGCTGTAAACTACGTTTTAATGTTATACTTTCAAGGAGAAAATTATTAATTTCTTTCCTGAGTGCTGGCCACTTATGCACGTATTTCCCTCTTTTGGCCATGGCATGCGTGTCTTTAAGTTTAGTATTCCATAATTCTTTATATCCAGTTTACGCTTTACAGTAAATTCTTTCAGAAATTCATGCCTTGAAGGGCATGTTATATTTTTAATTATATCAAACACTAAGTTATGTTAAATATTTGATCTTGAAGGTAAGTAAAGCCGAGTGAATAGTTTTATTAATATATTCGCTTCATTAAAGCCCATTTGGGCGGGTGTTTCGCGACTATAATTTGTAATGTTTTTAGCCATGAAATTAAAATATTTTAAACAGTAACAAAAATATACGTTATAAGCCGCTAATGTCATGAAAAGAGTACATTTTAAAGATTTACGTTATATTAAGAGAAAATCCATTAACATATTTTCTGCGTAACTGCTTTCAGCCACTGTTAATTAATGAGAGTAACGCATACAAAATCCTCTTTAGTTTTTGCGTAAAGTCGATCGTGTTTTCCTCTTCCACACTTAATTTATGTCCTACTCTTCGTTCAAATAACAAAAACTAGCTCTTAATTCTTTCATACATTTTGCAAATTTCCACGTCCAACTCGAATATCCCTCCCCAGTGGACCCCAAGATTACTTTCGATTGGGGGCAATTCCTATTCCCATTTGCTTTCCTGATTTAAGAAAGGTTAAAAATAAAGCTATGACACAGTTGGAGGTCTGAGAGATATTTTCTTTGAAAATTTTAACATAACGTGGGAAATCCTACGTACAGTGGATATGAGAATGAATCAATTTGAAAATTGTTTCCCTCGCGATTCCTAGTTTCGAACCCATTCTTGGTAGGACTGAAATGGGAATGATCGAGATTGGAAAGAGACTGACCCTATTTCCGCGTTTGCCCTAATTTTACAGAAACCTGTTTCAAAATCAGAGTATGAAAACTGTAATAAGGAAAATAAAATCCACATAGGCATTAAAAGTCTTTCCGTCCACCCGTTTCTTGTAAATCTCCATAATATGACGTATTGTTTTGGGAATTCAGGTACAATGATTACTACATTTCATTAATAGTTTAGATACACGCACAAACTACTACGTTTGACACTCTTTTCGTCATTAGGCTAGTCCAGCATAAAACTCATACGTGTGACAAACATTACTATTAAATGTATAGCATTCATGATATTTCGGGCCTAACCCTTTTGGAATATCTAAGATGACGAGTGTTGTTGACAGATACCAAGAAGGAAATTTTAAATTTTGAGTACTTTAAAGGGCCTTTAATAAATTAAATTTCATGATGGTCTACCAAATAACAGATAACATTTTAATGATAGAAATGTGTCTAAAACCAGAAAGTTTTCATTAGTTCTTAAAAATTTTAAATTAATGAACAATAATTTTTGTTTCAATAGTATATGCAATGGAACGAACTGAAGTCACGTTTTTTTTTAATTTAATAGAACGATAATTTTACCGTACTGCACTGTACTCTAATGAAGCTACTTATGTAAAAACTAGAACACTGACTATGTTAATAGTACTGTGTGTATGTATAGGCCTCAAATAATTGGTGCTCTTCCAATATGTGCCCTACCGCGAAACTGTGATCTACCATGTTCCAACTAATATTCCATATTCCAGGCTAACTAACGAAAATATCACGACTTAACCTAACCAATCGTCAAGGGCGTATAGTTGACCTAACGATTGGTTAGGTTAAGTCATGATATTTTCGTTAGTTAGCCTTATAAGGCTAGTTTCACGGTAGAGCACGTATTGGAATATGGTAGATCACAGTTTCGCGGTAGAGCACATATTGCAAGAGCACCAAATAATTCTGCTGAAAGGTTCGGTATCACGAATGAAATCAGAAAATTGATAAAAGATAGTTAACCTTCCAACCCATAATTTAATAATTCGCTGTGATTTCAGTTCTCCATTTATAAGGTATTTAAGGATAGGGAAAATATGAAATCAAGATAAATGTGACACAGGAGAAAATCATGAACAAGCAGAAATGCTGCTGTTCCTTAAAGATGAGTTTATGCTAATAGAAGAGATAAAAAATAGCAGAGAAAACTGATTCTATTTAGTTCTCACAAATAATGACACTTAATCGATAACCCAAAAATAGTCCAACAAGAATATGAGGGGAAAAAAAAGAACGTATTCAAATGAGAAAGAGAAGTTACGGAGTTAATAAGTGCAGTGATAAAAACCTAAAAGGAAGTGATCAGAAAAAGTGAAGATAATGAACGTGATATAAAAAAATTATATTAAAAATATAGAAGGAAAGAAGAGGAATAAGCAGTCGAGGCGATTAAGAACAGTTCAAAATACTCATCCTCATTTCGTAGTAATGTGGAGAGGGGAGGAATAGCTATGGCAATAGCAAAGGGATTACGGGACCTCCAAAGAAGGAAGATAACGCAAGAACCGACGACTCGAAAAATTCTTGAAACAAAGGGTGATCCAGAGAAATGGGGCCCAAAAGAAACCCCTGTAACTCTTAAAGTATAAGTCCTTTTATAAAATCATACGCATCATTCGAAAGAGGATAGTTACAAGTTTGTACAGGATTGTATAGGTTTTGACAATACAAGACAAGATAAGATACAAAACAAAATAAAAGTGTTAGTTAAAACTAACCCTTCAAGATGACTGCATGGACTGTGGAACAGCTGCGTTTCATAACTGAGCAATATTATGAGCATGGAAGAAGTGTAGTTTCAACTCAAAGATCTTTCAAGACAAATTTTCAGATGTCAAATCACCTTCTAAGAAAGTAATCCGTCGGTGTGTCAGAAATTTTTCCCTAACTGGCAGCATTGGAAAAAGAAAACCAACTGGAAGAGTGCGCACAGCAAGGATAGACGAGATCATTAACAGAACTCATGAAATTGTACAGGATAATCCTAACATAAGCATCAGACGTGCTTCTCAGCTGTTAGGAGTTGGATATGGAACAACACACCGTATATTCAAGCAAAATTTAATGCTCCTTCCATATAAAATTCAAACAGTGCAACAACTAAACGATGGAGATTTCGCACGAAGACGACAATTCTGTCAATGGATCCAACAGAAGGTAAATGACACCACCAATTTTCTAGCAACTTTGATTATGTCAGACGAAGCCCATTTTCACTTGAATGAAACTGTAAACAAACAAAATTGTCGTTTCTGGCAACAGAAAATCCATTGAATATTACCGAAGTCCCGTTGCATAGTCAGCGTGTAACTGTTTGGTGTGGTCTTACTGCATCTCAGATCATAGGGCCGTACTTTTTCGAGGATTCCACCGGAAACAAGGTCACTGTAAATGGTGATCGCTACGAAAAAATGTTGACCGATTTCCTTATTCCTAAATTAAGAGATCTTTGTCTAGAAACCACTGGTTCCAACAAGACGGAGCTACCTGCCATACCACGAGGAACTGCATGGCAGTTTTGCGTCAAACGTTTCCAGGCGAGTTAATCTCAAGATTTGGAGACGTTGAATGGCCCGCAAGGTCTCCGGATTTTTCTCCCTTAGATTATTATCTCTGGGGATATTTAAAGAGTAGGGTCTACAGAAATAACCCAAGGACCTTGCAAGAATTGAAGGCCGCCATCACAAATGAGATACAGGCCATACCACCGCACACTTGCAAAAGTGATGCAGAACTTACAAGCGAGAACACTGGAATGCTTGGCAACTAATGGAGCACATTTGAAAGGAGTCATTTTTAAAAAATAAATTTTTCATAATAAACTTGTAACTCTACTCTTTCGAATGATATATAGTTTTTATGAAAGGAATTAAATATTAAGAATATTTGGCTTTTTTTTATGGGTCCCATTTATCTGGATCACCCAGTATTAAGAGCAAAGTATAAGAATAAGTTTTACAGTAAGTGTTCTAAAAACAAACACAGTCAACCATGACAGTATTTTCTTTTCCAAAACGAAGTAGGAGGAGACTATTCTAAAACTTGTGTACACCATACTGTATACAGTATATTACAACGCAGAGGAAATGTAGCCTGAGCGAAGGTCAGTGATGATATCAACTTTTATTTCGGATTATATTTTCAAAGTTTACTGATTTTAAAAGCGATGAATGCCAAGTCCCAAACCTCGAGCATTTTTTGTAAAAATAAAAAATTCAAAATGTCCGTCAGAATTTGGAAGGTTGAAAGTAAGCAAAATCCTTGGTTTAAAAATGACCATATTCTCGCACTTAATCTGTTATTTAGAAATGAAATCGATGAAAGACAAGTTAATTTAGCAGTTAAACAAACAAACCTATTAATTTATAGTTAATTCTACTGTAATTAGCAAACCTCACGCGATCCACATTGAACACGCAATGACGATAACGTAATATATGGAACGTTGACAAGACCAGCACGTAGGAACAAAAGATAAACTTAATTACAGTAACAGAGGGAAACTGTTAATCTACATGAACAATCGTATTCCTCATACGTTAAATGAGAGTTGAAAGTCAAATGATTTTGAATATAAAAACTAACAGTAACGAGTAACGTAAATCAATAATTATTTAACGAATAAATAACGAATGTCAAACAAGAAATTCTAAGCAACAAAAGCCTAAAAAACAAAATTAAAATTTTAATTGTGAAAAATATACCAACGAATACAAATAACGAAACCATTGTGAAAGATACTTTTCCGGCAGATATCGGGTGGGGTGCCTCTCCGCGCCTCGCGCCCTGATAGGAGTGTGATGCCTCTAGCCCCTCGCCCGACCCCTCGTTGCGTCGCTTCTTCCGCACTCCATTATTCCGAAAAGTAACAATAATGACGAATTTAAGACAACAGGAATGTAAAGAAGTTATGACGCAGAAGATAAATTTTCAAAACAGCGCAGTTGAACCGTGTTCTCTGAATATATCGTAAACTAAATACTTTTTCCCCGATGGATTTCTTGTTATGAATTGTAATTGAATTTGTCCACCAGGCGGAGTTGTTGATATAGTCCGATGTAGTGTCACTGGCAGTTCTACACTAAGCATCTCCTAGTATGGAATGGGAGATACCTACACTGAAATAAAAATGAATGGATCAACTCTCAATTCTTCCTCTTTTGTTAACACTCTTGGCGTTTCCTTTTCTCGTGATCTTTAACGGAAAGATCACATATACGTTCTTTCTAAAATAGCTTCTTAGAGGTAAGGTGTGCTGTACCAGCTCCTCAGTTTCTTCACCCCCACTCATTTGCTGTCTCTGTACAGGGGTCTTGTCCGCCACTGTATGGAGTACGCTTCTCATGTGTGGGGTGGCTCAACCCACACAGCTCTACTTGATTGGATGGAATCAAAGGCTTTTCCTCTCATCAATTCCCACCTCTTACTGACTGTCTTCAATCCTTCTCTCTACGAGGCATTGTTGCGACACTTTCTCTTTACTATCGCTATTATAACGGACACTGCTCTTCTGAACTCTCTAACTGCATGCCTCCTTCTTTAAGGAGAGCACACAGTACCAGACTTTCTACACATTCTCATTCCTTTTCTGTCCAACTCTCTAACGCAAGGGTTAATCGGTATTTTCAATCTTTCACTTACTCAACCGGTGAACTCTGGAACAATCATCCTTACTCCATCTTTCGCCCTGTCTATGACCTCCAATCTTTCGAACGCAGAGTGTCCAGGCAACTCGAAAACCTTGGACCTTGATTTTTGGATTTTTTCTTCCTCTATGGGAGGGGCGTTTTTTTGCGACCATTCGCCCTTGTCCCCTCCTTTCTACATTATATATACTAGCAAAAATACCACCCTACGGGCGGTTTTTGCTATTTCCTGCGGAAGGCTTGGAGCCCTCGGCCAATTACTTCATCTGGGAAATGAATTTTCTTACCTCAAGGTATTATTTCCTGTTATAAAATATAAAAAAGAACACTTCATCATAAACTTATCTTTATTTCATTACTGAAGAATCTCCTTGTAGACATAATTGTCAACAAATACCCCCTTTTCGTTTCTTTCTGTCAGGACTTTCCGCAAAGGATCGGCGCTACGCCCGGATTTCGCTAGATCTGCGGTACTTGGGTATTCGGCCCAAACCGAATCGAATTGTGGGCCTACGGCGTATTTTATTTTGAACATTATTCCTATCCCTCTCACCTTGGGCCTCAGTAATTGGGGTGCCTCCGGCGCCCCAATTACTGTCGGTTCAATTATTTGGTCAATAAAACTATAGAAAAGAACGCAGCCATGAAAATCTAAAGCTTCACAAATCTTGATACAATGAGGTCAAATGTGAAGCTTAAGATTTTCATGATTGCCTTCTTTTCTATAGTTTTTTTTTGGTTACATATATATATCGCACTTACCTCCATTATAATATATATATATATATATATATATATATATATATATATATATATATATATATATATATATATATATATATATATATTACTGGTATTCACATTAAAAGCAAGAACTTCTTTATTTTGAAATAACCCGCAGGGAAAAGTGAAAATCCAATCCGAGAATTTTCAACTCTTCAGTTTCTCTGAAATAATCTCGAAAGTACTCGGATTGGATGTTTCACTTTTACTGTAGGTTATTTCAATATATATATATATATACAGTATATACATATACACTATACAGCATATATATATATATATATATATAGAGAGAGAGAGAGAGAGAGAGAGAGAGAGAGAGAGAGAGAGAGAGAGAGAGAGAGAGAGGTGTAAGGCAGTGCGCAGAACGGCATTCTGCATCTGCATGTACCGAGTCAACATTTAATGATGTTCTGCAATTGTAGAGGTACTGCAGTTTCACAAATTGCGATGGCACCAAGGATATTGGTGAATAGTGAGAAGAGTAAATTTGACATTGTGTAAAACGCATGGGAATAGACACTACAAGTAGCTTTGTAAGTGGAAAAGAAACCCTGTATACTTGTACGATAGTAACGGTGCATTCATTAATGACTACAGCTTATACTACAATATAGGATTTGACATCTTTGGCATATAAATTATTCCTTGGTAAGCATCTAATTCATATTAGACTAGTACAGTTCCCGCCGCTTCGCTGACGGTTAGACAGGCTAAACTACAAAAAAAGAACCCAGCCGTGAAAATTTTGAGCTTCACATTGTGTCAACATTTCTGAATCTGGTATCTCCCAAAACCTCCTCACCCCCATTCATACAACTTGGGGGCTAACCCCTCCCCATTACCCCCCCCCTCCCCATTACCCCACCCATCCCCCATTACCCCACCCCTCCCCATTACCCCACCCATCCCCCATTACCCCCACCCCTCCCCATTACCCCACCCATCCCCCATTACCCCCACCCCCACCCCCCCCATTGCTAAACTACAGAAAGAACAGTCATGAAAATCTTGAGCTTCACATTGCCGCCCGTAATACAATTTCTGAATTTTTTTTACAATTTCTGAATTTTTTTCTCACAATTTTTTCTCACAATTTCTGAAAGTGTGACGGACAGACGGACAGACGGACAGCTCTCTTATTATAATATAGATGTCTGTCTGGCTGTCTCTCCTTTTTAGGTCCAAACGGCTGGACCGAGTTTCATGAAACTTAGTGACAACACCCTTGGGATCCCTAATGTTTTTAAAAAATTTTTTTTTTCAGATCGGGTTTCCCCCAAAAAAATTTATCACAATTTATCCCCCAAACAATTTATATGCTGAAACACGAAGCACTTAAATTTCAAGATTTTGGTCCATTGGTCTTGGGATGTGAAACTTAAAATTTCTTTCATGAATTTGTTGATCTGCTGGCTTTTCTGGCTTTTGGAAAAATATAACATTTTATAGAAGTGTGGACTGGTGGTCTTTCCTATAATAATTAAAGTCTACTAGTAAACTATGTCCCAACACGTTTCGACAGAGTTTCATACACTTTCGTGAAATGAAGAAAATGAAGTTGGTGAATAAATTTAGAAAAGAATGTAGCCATCAAAATAGTTAGATACGCATCGCAAGCCATGACAGGTAAAAAAAAAAATGTGACAAGTTGTATTTGAAATTTAACTGCTGCGTGAGCTTCAAGTAAAATCTGTGTAGCTGCTTTTAAAATGTAAGTGATTCGTGAGCTAATTATAAATGTTAAACTCTAACTCGCTTAAAATTTTCCGCAACAAATTGGATACAAAGTAGGCCATCGGAATTTTTTACAGTTTCACGTCGCATTTTTCTTTGTCAAGAATAAAACATATGTTTCTTAAACAATATTCTGGATTATAATATCAACACCTATTAGTATCATGACTGTACAGTAAATATTTATTGCCCGAAGGGTAATAACAGCCTTCCGCAGGAACTAGCAAAAAATATCCCGCCCGTAAGTCGGGTTTTTTTTGCTATTTTATATAAAGGAGCAGATAACATTATCGAGCATAAACTTGGAGATTCAGTATTTAGGTATTTTTGCAGCCATCTTCGATAATCTTTTGATTATGTCAGAACCAGCGTACAGAAATGATATACAGTGGCGCTCATAAGTATTCGTACAAAGAAATATTTCAATTATATTCGTTATTACCTTTTGTACCATGCATTGTATAGTTATGAAAAGTTTACTGTTCTTTTGGGAAAAATTAACAAATAAAAAATTAGTTCAATTCCAACATATAATGTAAAACATCAAAGAATTTGAGGAAAATAAAAAAAAGCTAAAATGCAAAAGTTTTCGTACATTTATTTACAAAATTATTTAATACTTTGTACCTTTTGCTTACAATACCTTAATACTTTTTGCTTGAATGGCTTCAATGATTCGTTTTGGGTGTTTTTCTACAATGTTTCCACGTCTCTCAGTAGAAATTTTAGCGCATTCTTCCAAAGAAAATTGTTGCAATTCATTCACATTCAAAGTTTCTTTTGCGGACAGGCTTTTTCAAATCAAACCAAAAGTTTTCAATTAAATTAGGATCTGGGCTTTGACTGGGTCACTGGAGAAGTTTAAAATTCTTCTGTTGAAGCCATTTCATGGTGCACTTACTTATATATTTTAGATCATTATCATGGTGCAGTACCCAATTGTGACCCATTTTCAACTTCCGAACTGAAGGTAATACATTTCCTTCTAAAATTTCGTGATATTTCTTCGAATTCATTCAAGATTATGTTGATGACAAAAAGCTTTCCTGGACCAGAAGCACAGAAGCATCCCCAAACAAGCAACCTACCAGAACCATGTTTATTAACCGCAGGAAGGATGATCTTTTCCTCGAATGCAGTACTTTATTTTCGCCAAACATGCCGTTGTTCGCTGTTCCTGAACAGTGGCGTATTAACGGGGGCCAGGGGGACCAGGCCCCCAGGGCCCAGCTGTTTTAGGGGGTCTGAAATTTCGAAGTACTTGTACTTGTACTTTTACTCAGTCCCTGTGTATCATATTTGAAAAAAAAACAAGTACATTTCAAGTACATTCTTGTGGCAGCTCTTATTTTCCCTGCATTTTAACTGCATCATTTTCTCATTTGAGCATGATTAAAAATGTTAAACGGCAAATGCTAATCCAAAAGAAATTGCAAAGTCTGTCATTGTTATGCACAGAAAACGATATTTTGCAGAATTTAAATACTGAGTTTGTGAGTGGAAAATTTAGTGATATGAAACAGCGCAAAAAACTTTTGTAGACTGGTGGTGAATGATTTTGTGATCAACTTTTGTAGATTAATGCAAAAAACTTCACTTTTTTCTACGTGAAGGTCAAAATATGAAAATAAAAACCCACTCTAATAGACAGAGTTTATTTCCACAACAGTTTCGACGCCCACTGGCATCCTCCTCTGTATCCACCCGAGGAGGATGCCAGTGGGCTTCGAAACTGTTGTGGAAATAAACTCTGTCTATTAGAGTGGGTTTTTATTTTCATATTTTGTAGATTAGTAGTGAACTGGTAGTTGTGTAATTTGTTTGGTGTAATTGTAGCAGTTTCGTATATGTATAAACTTGCATTATTTGATTCAGAAATAAATGGCTTTATTAAGAAATGATTTTATTAATTTACATGACTCGAAGATTTGTCTTATTGAGGGGTCGAAGAATATTTTGGCCCCAGGGCCCAAAAATCCTTAATACGCCACTCTTCCTGAATAATTCAAGTTCGGTCTCGTCTGTCCAGAGAACTTTCTTCCAGAATGCAAATTCATCATTTTGATGATCCTTGGAGCATTTTAAACGAGTTTCTTTCTGCGCTTTTCGTGACAGAGGTTTTCTTCGTGCAACACTTCCATGCAGATCATTTTTTCTCAATGTACGACGTACAGTAGAGGGATGGACATCGATCTTAGATAGTCTTTATGTTTGGTAAATATCACCGACAATCACTCGTGGATTCGCAGCAGTCATTCTTTCAATCCGTCTGTGTGTACGTTCTGAAATCTTAGAAGGTCGTCCACACCTTGGTAGAGTTTTGATTGTTGTTTCAAAGCCTTTTCATTTCTTTTTATATCTTCAGCAACCGTCGTAAATGGAATTCGAAGTTCTTCTCCTATCTTCCTATAACTCTTTTCAAACTCGTGTTCAGCAATAACAGATCTCTTAAGATTTGTAGACAGCTCTTTACCACGACAACTCATTGCTTACCAATGGCTCGTAAAGTCATCCGTCTTCCATAAAGATTCGCAGAGAAAATTCTATAAAATTCTATAATTCAGAATTGCGAACAGTGCTTTAAAGAATCAACAACAGCCAACTACTGATAAAACTTTTAAATTCTTCAAGCTTAAGGTGGACACACAAATTATTAAATAATTTCGTACGAAAACTTTTGTATTTTTTTTTTTTTAATTTTCTCAAATTCTTTTATTTTTTAAATTATATGTTGGAATTGAACTAATGTTTTTATTTGTTAAATTTTTCTGAACGAAACGTTTACCGTTCGCTTGGAAAAATTCAACAAATAAAAAATTTGGTTTACCTTTACCATATAATGTAAAACATCAAAGAATTTGAAAAAAATAAAAAACGTAAAAATGCAAGAGTTTTCGTATATTTATTTACAAAATTATTTAATACTTTGTGTCTCCACCTTAAGCTTGAAGAATTTAAAATTTTTATCAGTAGTTGGCTGTTTGTTGATTAGAGATTATTGGCAGTTCTGAATTATAGAATTTTCTCTGTGAATCTTCACGAAAGACGGATGACTGTACAAGCCATCCGTAAGCAGTAGGATCGTCGTGACGAAGAGTCTGGAAAGAGTTATAGGAAAGGAACTTCGGATTTCATTTAAGACAGTTGGTGCAATTATAAAGAAATGAAAAGGCTTTGGAACAATCAAAACTCTACCAAGGGTGGACACCTTCCAAGATTTCAGAACGTACACCTAGACGGATTGAAAGAATGGCTGCTGCAAATTCACGAGTGAATGCAGGTGATATTTCCTACGCATGGTACAAAAGATAAGGACGAATATAACTGAAATATTTCTCTGTACAAATACTTATGAGCGCCATTCTAGAAGCCATTGCGAAATTTTCTTCATATTCCCGTGCAACAAAGTACAGAACTTGTCTCTGGGACTAATAGCAGATATCTTAAAAACCAAAACATTCTTCCAATGTTGAAAGGTCACAAGTAAGCATTGTGTCACTGACGCCGCATCGCATCACTAAATACTGTACAGGAGAAACTTTATTGCTTCTGTGTCGTCACATGAAACTCATTACACTGAACAACAAATTTTTACTTTTATTCTGTCTCAGCAACAAACAAAGCTGGTCTATATGAGGTCGACGCTGCTGATTCCGAAAATGTTATTCATTTTGGCGTATCACGCATAGTTTCCATGAAATCTTAAAAAATATTATAAAATTATTGTATACTGTATATAATATGTATAATATTGTATATTGGATATAATTAATTAAATATTATACATTTACAAAATATTAAAAAATATTAACATCTCACATACTATAAGAGTAGCAATACACACGATGTAATAAGACAAACATCACTGTCATCATGTATGGTCAGAGTTGCGAGATAATAAAATAAATGAACAGCTTTTACTACAAAACTTGAATATTTTTTCCAAAACAAAAACTGGAAATTTCTCAAAAACTATACGTGATAGGAAAATAATAATACTATTTTTGTAATCAGGGTTAAAAACTCTATAATAATGACATAAAACTTTAACTGAGACAAAATCATTGTTGAACAGTGTTATGGATTCAGATCGCAAGAACACTGCCCGACTGATCAATCACTCTGTGATACAATTTATCCTCTCAAACTAGGACACAGTATATACAGACTGAGAAGCGATCATGACCATAGAATAAATGCACATAAAATTTGGGAGGTATTGATTTAATAGGTAAAAACAGAAAAATAGATATGAAACTTCTTGGGGGAAAAAAAAAAAAACACGTTGTTAAAGTCCAAAAAATATCTACCTATTATATGGAAGACGTCTTGGTACCCTACTAACCGATATAGGTAATAGGTAATGAAGCAATCAATAACACTATAACAGCGTCCTTTGTTGACAGTATAAAATTTATAGTAAAAAGACTGAAACCTCAGACGAAATAATGTTTTCACCTTTGTGAGAAACCTCTAAAAGGCCAGGGAAAAAAAAAAATAAATAAAATAAATAATATATATATATATATATATATATATATATATATATATATACTATGTATATATATATATATATATATAATGAAAAGGAAGACCAAGGAAGTAACATACAGCATGACTTCAATATAAATCCGACGTTTCGAGGGATACAACCCTCGTCTTCATGTTAAATTCTAAAATTATAAAAAATAAAAGATAAGTACAATTTTAAAACAATTACAAAATGAAAAATTACAAAATAAATCTTACATTAAAACATTCAAAGAGATAGGAAAGTTATGATTTAAGGATGGCTTAAGTTTAAAAGTATAAATAGGTTCCAAAAGGTGAAAAAGGAGTGTTACATTCAACCGAATGTTCCCTATTATGGATTGATTCCATTGGGTTACTGATGGGACGACCGGTGCGAGACGACCTACCCAAATGCTGGTCAATGGGAAATCGAAGTAACCGAATGGTACTTCCAATGTAAGATTCGCTCTTGCAGTGCGAGCATTTACATTTATAGACGCATGACGAGCACAAAAGGGGAGGGAATCTAAGTGCTCGCACTGCACTAGCGAGTAAGATGTAAGATGTAAGATTTATTTCGTAATTTTTTATTTTCTAATTGTTTTAAAATTGTACTTATCATTTACTTTTTATAATTTTAGAATTTACCTGAAGATGAGGGTTGTTTGTATCCTTCGAAACGTCGGATTTATATTAAAGTCATGCTGTATGTAACTTGCTGTATGTTACTTTTCATTATACGTTTAAGGCTTCCTAGAAACAAACCTATCAATTCTCTCTCTCTCTCTCTCTCTCTCTCTCTCTCTCTCTCTCTATATATATATATATATATATATATATATATATATATATATATATTACTTGAAAGGGCTGATCCTCTTATGCTTTTCATTACTTAATTTCAATGATATCCTATAGGGGATATATTATATTAAATTTGGGGAATGAAGTTAGATATCATATTTAAGGATCGGCCTTCGCATATTTTAAAAATGATTTTCTCGTTAGAAATAACGGAAATTAATTTTCCAAAAGTGTTCCCCTTTTTAAGAACTTCTTCCTCGGCAACTCCCAACTCAAATATCGCTTTCCATTTATAGAATAAGGGAATATAGCAACACTTTTAACCTTCATTATAGGCAATCGTTCGTAAGTCGTTATTACGTATTTTAGTTTAAAAAGTGTACTGTATATATATATATATATATATACATATACACACACAAATATTTTTTGCGTGAATAATTTTTTGTGTGAATAATTTATATGACGTTTCTTGAGTACAGAAGTTATTTTAACTTTAGTGAAAAGTTAGTTTGAATTTGATTATAAGTTGACATCCGTCAAAGCGGGTGAAGTTTTCATTTCGCTCCAACCTTCTACAAAATTATTCTGCATTAAACATAAAACATAAGACTGCAGATACCGTGGCTCTGTAAATATCCCATTAAGTTCTGGTATTCCATGAAATGGAATATTGTATTGAAATAGGTGTGTACATACTTTGCGTGTTACTTTGTGCGAGTTCGAACGACGGTTCAGGATCGACCTGCGGTCGACCCCTCTACAGCATCCCGCTTCATTTGCGGGATTTGGTGAAGGAGAGAATTGCTGTCTGATCTCCTCCTGCCCTCGTAGCCAGCCAAGCATGGCTGGTCAGGGACTTTGCGCAGGAATCTGTCCAGCTGGTTCTTGAAGTTATTCAGGTCGGTGCGCTGGAGAGTCCTTACTTCTTTCGGTAGGGCATTGAAAAGCTTTGGGCCTCGTATTCTGAGGGTATTTTCCATCCTCGTTTTCATGGCTCCCTGTCCCACAGCAGCTGGGACTGTACAAAATCTGCTTCTTCTCTCATTCCAGTTTCTTTCTTTTTCATTTCTAAGGTTAGGGACAAAGCCCTCAAGTATTTTCCATATGTATATTATTGTGTACCGCTCGCGCCTTCTTTCGAGAGAGTAGAGTTTCATGGATTGTAGTCGAAACCAGTAGTCTTCATCTTCCGTTTCTTCTATCTTAGACGTAAAAGTCCTTTGTATAGCTTCAATGTTCACAATGTCTCGTTTTCTGTATGGGCTTGTGAGTACTGAGCAATACTCAATTATTGGCAGGACTAGACTCTTCCATAATTTGAGCATGATGTTTACTTTTCTGCTGCGGAAGCCCCTCCAGATGATTCCCATTATTTTTCTAGCCGTTGTAATTTTGATGTTGTAGTGCTCTGTGAATTCTGTATCCGACGACATTATTACTCCAAGATCCCTGACTTGTGGATTTGGTGTTATCTGTTTGTCTTGCAGAGTTTTGTGCCTTTTATTCTGCAGCTCCTTGTTATTACGATATCTTAGAAGTTGGAATTTTTCTTCGTTGAACTTCATATTGTTGTTTTCTGCCCACTGGAATAATGTTTCAATGTCGTTTTGCAATTTTCTTATGTCACTTTCGTTCACTATTTCCTTACATAGCTTTGTGTCATCTGCGAAGCATGATACAATACTGTCCTTAATATCTGCATCAATATCTGCAATCATTTTCATGAACAGCAAGGGAGCTTTGGGTTATACAAGTCTTTTTCTTGTAGGGAGCAGGTAGTTTTGCCTCTACTTAATACGTTCAAGCACTTTATAAGGTGTGAGGTGAGAGCCACTGGCCGATAAATATATATATATATATATATATATATACACACACACTATATATATATATATATATATATATATATATATATATTATATATATATATATAAAATTTCTACTACTAACTAAACTAACTTTCCGTACGCCTAACCCGGGCGTAAGATTCACCTTGCTCTATCCCGTTATATGCTGTCATTGAAATTGGCTTGGTTTCGACTTTGTCGAAAGCGAGATGGGCGGTAAACTGAATATCAGCCATATGCTGTGTATATATATATATTAAAATTATTTCACGAAAGTAACACGTAAAAAATATTTATGATGAATAAAACCACGAAGGAAAGGAACACAGAATGGTGCTCAAGCGCTTTCGTCTAATGACATCCTCAGGAACACCTGAGGACGTCATTAGACGAAAGCGCTTGAGCACCATTCTGTGTTTCCTTTCCTTCGTGGTTTTATTCATCATATATATATATATATATATATATATATATATATATTAGGGTGATGAAAAAAAAAAATTTAAATGCCAGTGGGCTCAGCCTTTATTTGCCTTTTTCTAAAAAATTTAAGTCATGCAAAATTATAGGCCTTAAAAAATAATATTTAGAGGTTGCTCAAAGACTAAAGTTTATCGTTAGTATAAATTTTGTGTCATTTGCTGAAGTTAAAAAAAAATTCTAATGTTCATACACGTATTCTACTAAGCATATACACAACATATTGAACACTACCCTGGAAACCACAAGATCTGGGTAACTAAGGACTTGTGAAGTTGTGATGTATGGACTCTGGAGATTCTCCTGATGTTGCCATAATGAAACTGCTTTTAAGCCAATCACGGCTTCAAGATCTCTATGATCGGTAAAGGCAACATGACACCTCAGCCAATTACAGGAGATTAAACTAGTGATGTCATCAATAAAACATTACGTCAGGAGAAAACAGTGGGTTGATCGTAGTCTCATTTGACAGACTTTTAGAGTTATTGAGCAACCTCTAAATATGATTTTTAAGGCCCATAATTTTGCATAACTTAATTTTTCAGCAAAAGCCACCAAATAGAGGCTGAGCCCACTGACATTTAAAAAAAAATTATTTTGCATCACCTTAAAATATATACTCGTATGTATTACTTGAATGAATGAAAAAGAGAGAGACCAGAAACGTTAGCAAATCCATCTTATATTTATTGCCGACGTTTTTGTCACCTTAATATTTTTAAGACCAAATATGTTGATATATACGAGAAAATATTGTCAGAATTGTACAAGTTATGACAATCCTAATACAAAAGAAAAATAAAAAAAATACCGGCATAAAAAATAAAACCTGAACCACAAAATTATCATGTTTGATGGTATCTTTACCCATACTTTCTTATCAGGGAAACATCTTACGTAGACAAACTGAATTACAAGATACTGATAAGCGATTGGCTGGTTGACTGTTTAAGCTATCAATTTAACCATAACACTTCAACCACTCCACTCCTGATAACTCTCATCACTAATGTTAACTTCTGTATTAATATTACTCACTGAGCTTTGGAAGTTGATTAACCCGTGCGATAATATTTTTTACTTAAAATTGCTTTAAACAATCATTTCGATTTTCAATCGTTTCTGAAATTACTCGTATGTTGTCAAGTTAAGCTTGGACTCAAATTAATATACGTAATATATGTTGTACATCGAGTTTGTAAGATATTTCTCCCTATTTACCCTTAATCCCTACCCATTGTAAAAGTTACGCTAGCAATACACGGGTACTCGGGTACCGAGTAGGGTTTAAGGGTTAAATTAATATTGTTAATTACAATCGTTGCGCCATTCCAATTAATTGTGTATTAATTATTAATTACATAAGCAAATATTGGTTATTTCTACGATAAGTGACATTTTTCTTTATGCTGTTTTACTCTTGTTTCAAAAGATTTGCCTATTTACGGAAGTATTACAGAAGTTACAGGCTACCAAAGACCCGAGGATCCACTCCAGGTTAGCCAAAGAAAGAAGTGAAGTAAGAAAGATACATATACCAAATTCTAGTCCTTACAACCGTTACATACTGTAGAGAGAACCTATTTTTGGGGACCATTTCTTAGCAGTATTATTTTTTATAGTTAATAACTACATTGATTTTCTACTTTTTTGTACTTTTGGTAAATGCTCAAGTAATTTGTGGTTTGGTATAATTAAAATATTGATTGCAACTATTTTTTTTGTATCAGTTCGATAAAGAATCTTTTTAACTTGCTTTAAATGGGTTTCCAAGAAATAATCCGGATAATAAAGCTTTTTATCCTACGTTACAAATGGTATTAAATTTTTTACTCCCAAATCTTTCTTTTATTTAGGACTAACTCTTTTGAGAGTTCTTAAGCACATACCTGAAAAATTTGTTTTTAATGTTATTTTGGTGATATGACTAATACTAGAGTATTATTTGTGGATTCCTCTATATATACTTGAAATTTAAACTCATTATTACTCATTGTCGCCCTTGGCTCCTCCTTCCCGCGTAAAAGAAATTATGACTAAGTCCAAAAATAGTATGGAATCCTTCTCTATCTAATTCTTTGGTCATTATAATAGATAGAAATCAAGTTATCAAGCTTGGGAAGAAACTCATCAGGGTTTAGGGTATAAAGCCTCAGGAATATCACATCATAAGTATGAGTGAACCATTTCAATACAAATTTGATAATTTTATAAAAAAAAAATCTTTTTTATTCGAAAAATTCTATGCACGGGTTAGGAAGGACTGAGGAGACAGGATTCCCAACGCCATATCAAATTTCTGTTTATAATTATATATATATAATTTTTTTTTTTTTTTTTAGGTACGTAAAATATAGGCAGCACTTCTCTTGCCTTTTTTTTTAAACTTTATTTTCATAACAGATAAATTTGTTCGAAACTATGGAATAAAAATACATTAAATTCACCCCTTTTACTCGTAAAGTTTGAAATTAAAAGGAATCGGACGAAGGCAACGGTTGTAAATCAATCGTCCTGTTTCTTATATTACAACGAACCTAAAATGGAATTTGAGAAAGGAAAACTTCTCTAATTCTTTCGATTTCCTCTTTTTTTTTTTTTTTTTTTTTTTTTTACTTTTTTTTCGAAATAATAAAAATTTTAAATTAAATTTTGCACTTTTACGTCTTTTTAATCGTTCCCTTTATTAGAAACTTTCTAATGTTAAAAGTTTATCAGTCAAATCGCGAAATTTTTGCAGTGAGGAAGTTCTTAAAATATTTTTAATTAATTGTGGGAAAGAATAATGTAACAGAAGTTTTTGGTCAGCATTTTGAACACTCGAGCAACTGCGGATATAATTATTTGAAGATGGAGTCACTTCTTTTCTCATCGACTTCTTCTTTACACGTTTAGAAAAGAGTTTTTTTTCTAATTAAAAATTAATTATCAGCATTGTAGAAAGATTTTATTAACGGTTCCACGTACGAGAGATAACCATTAGTCGAGTTACGTAGCCCCCTCTTCGTCAGGTCACGGGAACCGAGGAATTTTGGGTTAATTTTTCTGCGTAAATGGGAGAACTTTATTTTAAAAGTTAAGGCTCATTTGTGTATGCGCAACACACACACACACACACAGTAAGCCAAAAACCGGCACAGTGCTCATGCCAACTAATTGCTCTAATATCTGTATTATTATTATTATCAGCAGTATGGGGATTTTAACCCCCCTCGGTGTGTTCACTTCACTTATAGGGAAGTGATGTTACCCACTGAGCTACGAACGTTAGCATATAGAGTAGCGCTTATAAGTAGTTACACAGAAAATATTTCCGTTATATTCGTCCTAATCTTTCGTATTCGTACCATACATAAGATATTTATGGAAAGTTTACCCTTCGTTCGTAGAAATTTAACAAATTAAAAAATTAGTTTAATTCCAGCATATAATGTAAATGCATATACAGGGTGTCACATAAGTCCGGTCTCATAGGAACCTTTTTTTTTGTTGCGGGTAGAATAACACGCAATGACTAATATAGGAGTGAGTTACACTCTTGAGGAAAAGGCCATTGCGTGTTATTCTACCTGCAATACAAAAAAAAGGCCTCAAAAGAAGATATCAATTTGAACATTCGTTTTAGTTCTAATGTATTACTTTTGTAAATTTAATTTAAAATAAATTTTCCTATGAGACGGGACTTATGGGACACCCTGTACAATGTACAATGCATTTAACCACTATGAATGCATCAACTTGTGGGGGGAAAATAAGGATCGAAAAGTGATAAAACAGAACGATTAATAAAATCGTTGTTTTTTTATGGTTACGTTCGCTTAAAGGTTATAGAAAAAGCATAAAAAAAGTAGTCCAAAAAAAAAAGACTCCATAATGTTGAAAAAGAAGAAGAAGGGCTAATAATTTAGGTGAAGAAAGAATCACACCAAATTTACCAATAGAACGTAAGGAAAGACGGAATGCGACGATAATAAGGAAAATGAAGAAGAGAGCACCGAGGAGAACGCAACAGAGAGAAGCGCGGAGGAACGCTTAGACGGAGAAATACCACAAATAATGAAGGTATCAGCGTCATGAATGAAAACGAAATTACAATGAAGATTAATCAGTCAAGGAGTAGGGACGAAGTAATGAAAACACGAAAGAACGAAATTGAAATTCACAAATACTATAAAGGTAATACAAAAAGAATATAGGATACGAAAATGAGGCGGAATGCGGCAGAGGTTGTTAAACTTAAGCGAAGGAAACGACCAAAGTAAGTAAATATTAGTGAAATGTTAAGAGTTCGAAAGGAAAATAAAGAAGGGAACAAGGAACTCGAGCCTTCATCGCTTTCAGCACGCACAAATCTGAAATACTGCACTTATATTATAAGTGCAGGTGTTTATGCCATTATTATAGCATTAGAGAAATACTTATATATATGTGTGTGTGTGTGTTTTTAATAAAGTTATTCAAATAGAGAATTTCATGTTTGGTTCCTTTCTTTGTTATCATTTCCATAGGGATTAAATGACAAATGTTACCGTTATTGGTATTAAATAACAGTTGAGGGATCTAATCACAGCGAGGATTTTGCGTAATTTAAAATCAAATTAACCATTGTAAGCCGAATTGCATGCAAATGGTCCTATGAAATTCAGTGATGAATCCCTTATTAGGTCACGTAAAGGGTCCTCATTTTTATTAATACTCTCTTAGATCAAACTAAAGTGGCTCTTTAGGCTTTTTTATGTGGAAGGAAGGAATACCAATAAACTTTTCCACGTACCTCGTATGCCAACCGTTCGTTCGTATTTGTATAGTTTATTTAGGCATTCACATATTTGCGATTTCTTACTTTTTCCTATTTTCGGTTCATCAATACAAATCTGATGTCGGGTACGGATCATTTCTTTACATATCCCGCTTCCCTGCATCGCTTTATGTCTGCCCATGAACTTACCTCTCATACCTCTTAACTTTACTTTCAGGCGTATATAGTTGCATCATGCTGAAGCTTATTTTCATTAGGAAAACTCCAATATGCATTTATTTTTCGTAAGAAATAATTTCATTTTTTGTTATTTTTTAAGTTTCTACATTTTACTGTACTCTTTTCTTTTTTCTTTCGTACGAAATCAATTCTATGTTCTCGGTGAATATTTCTGAGGGAATTTGATAGCTTTATTTGATTTAGATAATAGAATGTCTATATAATGTTCGAAGATTGTAAAAAAAAAAAAAATTTCAGGTTTTAGAGGTTAAGTAAGTCCGTTAAAGTAAAAATAAATGTTAGAAGAATATTTTCCTATTGTTTTAAAGTTCATATCTTGGAATTAAAAGTATTGGCCAACCCTGCGCGGGGTTGGGAGTAATATTTTTTTAAGAATAGTATACAGAGGGTTGCCAAAAGTAAATAGACGTTACGATGATCGTTCTCAAGAATAAATGGCAAAACTCATCAATGGGATGCCAAAATGCGCGTCATCTTTACGTAATACAAAAGGGAAAGGAACACGATTCTAAATATATTGATTCAATAAATCTCTTATTATTTATTGACTTTCATAGAATCAAAAATTATGAAAAAACAAAAAAAAAACAAAGATGTTTATTTACTTTTGTCAACCCTCTGTATATTCTTAAATGTATAAAAGTGGTAGAAATGTGAGTATAGAGGGTGTTTTATCGCGATTAAGGTCACTTTCCTAATACAAAGGCTTCAGTAATAGCATTTAATTTAAGGACTCCCTCTCTTCTAGTAAATGAATTATATATTGTGCTCGTAGAACGGCCACTAATCCTTAGAACGTGTTTCTTTATTACTTTGGTGTGTGTGTGTGTGTGTGTGTGTGTGTGTAGTGTTGTTTAACCTCCTTCATGACATCAAAGGTCATGTGACAGAAGGGACCTACAGCATTACATGGGATAGGAACGACGGATCGCTACATCATCCAGAAACAGGACAGTCACCCATCCAACTATTACCCAGACTCAACGTCACTTAACTTTGCTGATCTAGGGGGAAGTATAGGGTGTTCCAAAAGTCATCACTCCATTTGTTTTGCTTATAACTTTTGAACCAATAAAACAACAAATACTGTAGAAAGTGGAAATAATTTATTTTATTTAGAATTATGTTAGAATTATGTTGTGGTGTGCAGTGTTCCATCTTCAAATTATTGGGGTTGATCTTCTACAATCTGGAAAAAAAATTTAAAAAACAATAATTAAATTAAGGGTACAGCTACTTCAGATGGGGTGATGACTTCTGGAACACCCTGTAGTATTATAACGTGGCCGTGATATATCCCGTTTGCTTTGAGATGAATCTTTGGGGATTTTTCGCATCTTTGGCGAAGTTGAAACACTATTAGTAGTGAAGAGAATTTTTTCTACATCCATGTCAATTTTATGATCACTGGAAGAGCTTATTTTTTTTATGAATCATTGGTTATAAGTCAGCAGTCATCCATTACATTATTCTATGATGTGTGATTTTGATACCTATTGTACTTTATTTTAATTCACTGACTTTTATACTGTATGTAGGTTTGCGTATGACCGTTATAGGTAAAGTTATAAGCACCGTGTCAGTACATTTTGTATGGGAAAAAAAATACATATACACTCGTGTATATATATATATATATATATATATATATATATATATTATATATATATATATATTAGATTATGAAAATGAGAAAATAAAACAGTCTTCATTTTAACAGACACATTTAATTAATATCGGTCTCATATTTTACGTAAAGTAAGGCCACATTTTCATATTTGCTCCAATATTTATGACAGTTCAAATGATGATTTAAATGCATTAATTTCTACGAAGTTGTGATTCACAACTGCGCAATTTACGAGCAGATCTTAAAATAATAAATAACCGCTTTCATAATACCACGAAACAACTCCCACGCTAAGAAAACGAATTTCAACTTTATTTGGGTAGATTTATTTCACTATCCATTATGCGCGACAAAATTTAACTTCTGAAAAAATTAATAGAGAAACATCGCTTTACACCGCTTGAGCAACCCTATAATAAGTTTACGATGTATTACATATAGTAGATGCTTTGAAAGGATTTCTGTCTTTCTCTTTTAAATTCCAGAAACCGTCTGAACGTGGAATATAATGACTGCGGCGGCACCGAGCGTGTTTCGGCCGGACCAAATCGAACAGAAATTTCGTGATTTTTCGCTATTTTGGCGTTGTGTTCCCTCATTACTCGTAGATTAAATAGAAATAATTAAAGCCTTTGGCACAAATCGCGGAAGAAGTAGAGATTAAAGCTTATAAATTAGCCTCCGGAAGGTCATACATTGATGGAAATAAGTTTGAAAGGACCGATGCGTAATATATGTCAATTTAAACATACATATTAGTCGTCTTTCTATATATATATATATATATTATATACTGTATATGGTAGATGTGTTGCGCATACAAAATATATATATATATATGTGTGTGTGTGTGTGTGTGTGTGTTGCACACTCACAAGGAAAAATAAAAAGCGATTTCAAGGGTTTTCATGCAGTGAACAGTACACCTCGTCAGGGGTGTACTGTTGAATACACGAAAGGCTTTGGAATCGTTGTTAAATTTTCGGATCAATGAAAGAAAGCCACCCACATACGGGTCGGGGGTGGCTTTCTTTCATTGACACAATTCAGGGGTGGCTTTCTTTCATTGATCTGTAAGTTATTTAGGTAGGTAGACTATTTAGGTTAGGTTAGGTTAAGTTGTAATTAGTGATGTTAAAAAACGGTTTTTTTTTATGTCCATGTTGTTTTTTTGTTTTTTTTGTCGTTTATTTGTTTTTTATTGTTTTTTTTGTTTTTTTTGTTTTTTTTAATAATTAATATAGATATTGCCAATTTAATTATAAGGTATACTTTTGCAATGATATATATTATAAAAATAAATAAATAAATAATAAAATAGGCCATAGGTACCAGTATAGAATGTCCTTTTCAGCCTATTTACAGAAAAAAACTGGCCTCTTTCTTGCACTGAAAGTCTTGTATCTTAGATCCATTAAACTTGCGAGAACACTGGCTGGGAGCTGACTGCCCATTGTCCAACCTTTCCAGGACTCTCCCATCCATGCCTCGGATTTTGAATCTCCCACTTAACTATCCTTTAGACCCGCGATGACATATTCCCCCCCCCCCCCCCCGAGACCATCCATATATATACATACACATACACCCATATACATATATACCAATATATACATAAATACTTATATACATATTTATATCTATTATATACCCCATACACACGCATACATCCAGAATTCCAGATACATACGCACGCATACTCGCATATATACCTACACAAACTCATACACCTCTATTTCGCCCTTTCATTACCTCCGAAATCATTTAGCACATCCAGTAATATCCATACAGCCAAAAGAAACCGATTAAGCACAGACAGAGCAGCAAAGCTAGTATTTATATCCCAAAATGCAAAATTCCAAGAAAGTGAAGTAAAACATGGTGCTACATTGGCTTCGTCAACATCCAAATCTGCAATAAGTACCAGTACCTATGATATTGAAACTATATGCTCTAATCAATCTAGTGATAATGATTCTTCAATGGAAATAGAATCAGATAATGAAAGTTAAACAGCATTAGGTTAACACAAAGGTTAAAGAAAGAGATGAATATTTTTATTTTTCTATTTGGAATATATATATATATATATATATATATATATATATATATATATATATATATATATATATATATATATATATATATATATATATTTATTATATATATATATATATATATATATATATATATATATATATATATATATATATATATATATATATATATATATATATATATATACTGGTATTCTTGCCAATCACAATTATATATATTGTTTTATACCAGTATTATGTATTTTTTATTATGTATATTATACCAGTACCTGTGATATTGAAACTAGCATATATGCTCTACCCAATCTAGTGATGATTCTTCCATGGAAATGAAGGTTAAACAACATTAGGTTAACAAAAAGGTTCAAAAAAGGTGAATATTTTTTTTTCTATCTGGAATATATATACTGGTACTCTTGCCAATCACAATTATGTATATTGTTTGAAACAAGGAAGAATGTTTTATGTTCTATGTTCTAGTTAAAAAATATATATACATATAAAAAATGAGGGTTTGTTTTCCTTTCTATTATATACTTTTTGCGTGATTCAGTTTTTCTAAAAGATGACTATATATGTATACTAGGTATAACTGTATAAGCATGGTAGTATAGTAAATTATAGGTAATACTAATATTAGATTAAAGGAAGAAAAATATGGAATAAGTTTAAAACAATAAAAAACAAAAAAAACAAAAAAAACAGACTATCTTCGTTTTAAACAAAAAAAACGACAAAAAAACAAAAAAAAACGACACAATAAAAAACGACTTACATCACTAGTTGTGATATTTTAATTAAAATGAAAATATCATGACTTAACCTAACCAATCATCAAGAGCATACAGTAATAAATAATAAACAATTCCTCACGAAGGTATTTTTACTTACATTCTTTACTTTAGTGATTTTGGGGGTGGCATTGTTTACTTGATCATTTTTTAGGGTGGCATTGTCTACTAGAAACTTTTGGCGGTGGCTTTCTTTCATTGATCCAAATTTTCCTTTTAAATGAGAAAAAGGAGGAGGAGGAGGCCTTTTCCTCACCAGTGTAACTCACTTCCACATTAACCACTGCGTATTATTCTACCTGCAACAACAACAAAAAAAGTCCCAAAACAAGACATCAATTTGAACATTCGATTTACTTCTAATTTATTACTTTTGTAAATTTAATTTAAAATAAATTTTCTTATGAGACTGAACTTACGGGACACCCTGTATATTATATATATATATATATATATATATATATATATATATATACGCTTCTGTATAAGAGTGAAAACTGGTAAACTAAGTTAGAGATATGAACATATAGAAAAGCATACAGTTAAGATATAATATTGAGATGGAAGGGAAAATGGGTCCTAATTTATTTCGAACGATAAATATATGTCACTTTATGTTCAGAGAAAATTAGAAAATTCATTCATGAGTGACAGTGACGCATCGCGAACTTCTTTTTGTTGCTTTTAAAAGGAAATATATCCCCCCCGAAATGGTATTATTATTTATTTTGTTTGGTTGTTCGTGTTATCATTTTCAAACAAGTTCCCAAATATGAATGATTACACTGGGCAACACGTATTTTATTGAATGATATCTGACACTTGATTCTAGGTAATTTGGGTGCGCTGAATACGAATTTCAACTCGGTTTGGCTCTATCAGGTCCTGATTCTTGTCGACAGCCTATGTGCCATTTTCCAGATTTTTCAAATTAGGACTAAAAAATTAAGTCATGTGTTAATTTTTTTTTTCAAGTTTCATGAATACAAGCAGTTCAAACTACAGTAAAATTACATTATAACGATAGAAATGACAAAATAAAAAAACAAACAGATATGAAGCTTTCACTGTGGCAAAAATTTTCTTTTGTAAGACTTTCTAGCGTATTTGCTTGTTGATGGCAGGTCTCTTTTCAAGCACCAGCAGTAATCAGCCATCATGTGGGAATCCCAGCGGCCTTGGTACCGTTCCTCCATAATTTTGATATCTTGGTGGAATCTCTCCCCTTGTTCGTCACTTACATCACCTAAATTACTTGGAAATTGGTCAAGATGGCTATTCAAAAAATGCATTTTTATGCTCATATTGCAACCTAACTCTTTGTAGTCCCTTAAAAGTTTTTTTACGATTTCTTCGTAGTTATCTGCCCTATAATTGCCTAAAAAGTTTTCTATCAAGTCCACGAATGAGAACCAGCCATTTTTTTCGCGTTCATTCATGACATTAGGAAAATTGCTGTCTTTAATCATTGTTCTTATTTGTGGACCGTCGAAAATTCCCGCCTTGATTTTTTCATAACTTAAACTTGGAAATTTTGAAGTTATGTATTTGAAACACTCGCCGTTCGTATCTAAAGCTTTTACATATTGTTTAATGAGGCCTAGTTTTATATGCAGAGGAGGAAATATGATTTTATCTCTGCTCACTAAAGGTGGATTAATTACGTTTTTTTCTCCGACAGTAAGTGATGTTCGTGCTGGCCAGATTTGTTTGAAATAATGTTCTTCCTTGGCTCTGCTGTCCCATAAGCAAAGGAAGCAGGGATATTTAGTATACCCTCCTTGTTGTCCTAGCAGAAAATTAACCATTTTTAAGTCAACACATATGATCCACTCGTGCTCCCTATATTTGATAGATTTAAAACCTTTTCTATATGTTCATACTTTTCTTTTAATTTTGTTGAGTGCCCAATCGGTATCGAGCCGTATAGATTGCCATTATGCAACAACACACACTTAAGACTTCTTTTCGAACTGTCTAAAAACAAGCGCCAATCATTTGCATCGTAAGACTCAACCCCCATCTTCTTTAACAAACCAACTATGTCGCAGCAATATACTAAACTATCATCTGTTCTAAAATATTTAACAAGTTCTTCTTCTCTTTTTGTGTAAAATGAAATGTATTTGTTGAAGTAAGCAAGTTTTTCTCTTTAAGTCTTGAAGCTAAAATTTCCGCAGCCTTTTTTGGCAAATTTAGATCCCTTACAAGATCATTCAACTCGGCCTGGTTAAACTTTTGCGGATCGTTTTGACTTTCAAATACGCTGGGGTCAAAATCGGTGTCTGACTCCTCAAAGTGCATAACAATATTTTCAGGAACATCTTCAACTAATTCTTGAGTTGGCAGACCCTTAATTTTGGAATGGGGATCTCATTTGAATGTAGCACAGGTCGTATCGCGGTGTCGAAATTTGGGTACTCGATACAATGTTTATTTTTCTTAGTGAAGCCCGAAGTCTTGACAAAGCAAAGGTAGCAATCGGTCTCGTGGTTAGTAGGCTCTCGCCACACCTGATATGGAAAAAAAATTGTAAAGCGTTAACAAAAGCGACGAGAGACTTGTTTTTATGAATTTTATCAAAAGTTATCACCCAAACATTTAACATTTCTATGTGTTTCAACCTTATGCAATATTTGAGATTCTTATAAACATTTTCTGTAAATTTTTGTTTATGTACCTAAGTTACAATTACATTTAGGTAAGTTACAGTATACTAGTGATTAAATTACGTAGTTTTATGAAATCATAAACTTACCATCGGAACTCCAAAAGGTATTTTTGAATCCGAACCCTTCGTCCAATGTCGCAGTCTTTCAATGCATATAGTGCAGGCTTTATGTGGAGCCCACGATTTATCTTGGTCCCCCAGTTTTATGCCAAAATAAGCTAAGTAAGCTCTTTTTACGAAGTCAGTTATATTTGCTCGTTGATGTGGAAGTGTAAAATTTCCACATATATAACAGAAGGAATCAGGGTTGTTTTTGCATTTGAACTTTCTAGTGCTTGATGACATATTGCTTGATTGTTCTGCCAATTTGTAAAGGTATTTAAAGCCCTTAATTCATATAAATTTAAGAAAATCTGAAATATAAACACAAAAATTAGTTTAAATAGGTACTTATTATGAAATAGGTACTTACAATCTATGAAATTAAACTAGAAACACGGATGAGTAGGTACAATATAAATTACGTCTAATTAAATCAACTATATTAAATCACGATGACAAAATTACTCACTAAATCATATGCCAATTCAAAATTATGTTAATGCCCAAACTTAATTAACTAACTCAACTGACTGACTGACTGACTGACTGACTGATTGACTGATTGAATTGACTGATTAACTCTGGAAACGAGTCGCTTTTATATATTTTAGTTGTCCCTCTAGAATACTCTACAGAGAACAGGAACGCTCGAGAAAATTTTAGAATTCTATGATATTTTTAGCTTAATTTACTAATATTAAAATGGGTTAAAAATGACAAAATTAAAAATATTTTTAGGGTGTTACATATAAAAATATACATAATACAACAATACCATAACAATAGGTACAAATACCTAGATAAAAACCTAGTTGCATAATGTGTAACTGCAAAAAGACTTAGCGAGTATTGAGAAAAAAACCTTTTTATGAATACGACGAAAGAGGAGGGGTGTTGAGCAAAATCAGGACCTGATAGAGCAAAACCGAGTAAACATTCGTGCTCAGCGCACCCAAATTACCTAGAACTAACTGTCAAATCTAATTCAATAGACAAAAATTTGAAATTTGTTCCCCAGTGTTATTATTAATTTTTAAATGACAAATAAATAGAATTAGGTAATTATATTGTAATGTCTGTGTTCATAAAGATAAACAATTAATATGATCGTGAACAGCTTGAGCTCCATGGAGTTTACTAGTCTTATACAGTAACTAGCGGAGCGACCTGGCGTTGCCCGGGTTGGAAGTTGAACGCTATATATATGCCCGGTTAGGTTAATTGTATATCACGTCTTAACCTAACCAATCGTCAAGGGCGTACAGTTGACTAACCGGGCATTCAATTAACCTCACCGGGCATTCAATAATTTTACTGTAGGTTTCGATATATATATATATATATGCTAGAGCTCCGCCCATTTTTTGTCACTATCTTTTATGACGTGTCTATGATGTCACTATCTTTCAACCAATCCGGAATACAGAGGCCTCCAGCGGCTTGAGATGACCTCGGAGGCCGACGCCATGTAACCTATATTCTTCCTCTGCCTCGGTTACCCTACCCTTCAAGTCTCATCCAAATCTGGCCAGTGGTTTGGCCGGCCATAAGAAACAAAGAAAGAAAGTTCGCAGGCAGTTCGGCCGTCACAATTATTAGTATAGATAAAGTTCCATTATGATTACTGCAAGTCTATATGAAGAGCTACCACAATACAACTTATATTACTAGTGAATTGGAATCAAAAATAGACATTACACAACCAACCTCCACACTCCCTCATTCCCCTTCCCCACCCACCAGTCTTCTTTCTCGTACGCTTGCTCATCATTATCATATATTCATCATCATTTTTAGATGTTTTTCGCTTCCATCCTCAACCTGTTTTGTTCTTCACATATCCAGTTTGTGAGTGGTCAGAAAGTGTTTTGGAAACAGTAGACAATGATACTCTAGCTTTAGTAGCTATTTGTCTTTGAGTGTTGCCTTCTTTATGGAGAACAACAATTTTCAACCTATTCTTGTATGAAATGTCTTTATTTGGAGCCATTATATTATCTTATCTGTAAAAAAATTTAGAAGATGAGACATTTTTTGTATTAAAGTTTAACAAATAAGATGATATTTTTAAAGAAACTTGCGATTACATGAGGGTATAAACAACACGTGTGAGTCATTAAATCTATAAAACATGTTATTACATCAAACTGAATAGTATATTTACCAGTAAAGAATCTGGCCCTCAAAATTAGCAAAATCAATAAAAACTAGTGGTGTACTGATTCATCGGCATTAGCAGAATCGGCCATTTTTTGAGCATTGGCATCGGCCAAATTTAGCTGATTCTCTTACTAATTATTTGAAATTTTAAAATTTTTATTACAAAACAAAATCTATATTTACAGAAAATTGAACACCAAAAAATACTATGATAATTTATGCTCATTTCAAAGTGTAATTATATAAAACTATTTTACATTCACAAAAATGACAAAGCATAATAAGTTAACTTGTCCATAAATTTACATTTTCTCGACTAGCTAATCTCTAAATATTATGAATTATTGTAATATAATTGTAATTGGTTGTGTAATGTCTATTTTCGGTTAAAATTCACTAGTATATAAAAAGTTGTATTGCGGTAGCTGTTCATATAGACTTACATTTATCATAGTGGAACATTATTACTGTACATATAAGACTAGTAAACTACATGGAGTTCAACGCTGTATACGATCATATTAATTGTTTATCTTTATGAATACAGACATTACAATATAATTAATTACGTGTATGCAGTGGCGTATTAAGGGGGGGACCAGGGGGGGCCAGGCCCCAGGGCCAAACTGTTTTAGGGACCGATGTTTATAATGATATCAATGATAAATTTGGAATGCTCAACAATATCTGTCTGTCATTATGCATAGAAAAGAATATTTTGCAGAATTTAAATACTGAGTTTGTGAATGAAAAATTTAGTGATATGAAGCAGCTCAAAAAACTTTTGTATACTGGTGGTGGATGATTTTGTGACCAACTTTGGTAGATTAGTAGTGGACTTGTAGTTGTGTAATTGGTTTGGTGTAATTGTAGCAGCTTGGTATTTGCGTAAAACTTGCATTATTTGATTTAGAAATAAATGGTTTTATTAATTTACATGACTAGAAAATTGGAGGGAGGCATTGGAAAGTAGAGGTATGAAAGCTAGTCGGAAGAAGACTGAATATCTGAGATGTAATGTACAACCGGATGAAGGAGGGGAAGTGATGTTAAACGGTGAATTGATCAAACGGGTAGATCGTTTTAAGTACTTGGGATCAACAATCGAGGCAGAGGGGGGAGCAGAGGGAGAGGTGAATCTTAGGATACAGTCGGGATGGAGGAGCTGGAGAGAGGTGTCGAGAGTTCTCTGTGATCGTAGGATGCCGGTGAAGCTGAAAGGGAAGGTCTTCAAAACAGTGATTAGGCCAGCCATGTTGTACGGAATGGAGACGGTGCCAATGAAGAAGACTAGTGACAGAAAGATGGATGTGGCTGAAATGAAAATGTTGCGATGGATGTGCGGTGTAACTAGAAGGGATCGAATCAGAAACGAACGCATTAGAGGAACGGTGAAAGTAGTAGAGGCGTCAAGAAAAGTCCAAGAAGCCAGACTGAGATGGTATGGGCACATGATGAGAAGAGAGGAGGATTACATGGGACGTAGGGTGCTGGAAATGGAGGTGCCGGGACGGAGAAGAAGAGGTAGACCGAAGACGAGGTGGAGGGATTGCGTGGCGGCAGACATCCGGGAGAAAAATTTGGGCGAGGACATGGTGCGCGACAGAAGAGAATGGAGGAGACTCATCAAGAACAGCGACCCCATATAGAGATGGGATTTAAGCTGCAGAAGAAGAAGATTAATTTACATGACTCGAAGATTTGTCTTGTTGAGGGACCCCAAGAATATTTTGGCCCCAGGGCCAAAAAAAATCCTTAATACGGCACTGTGTACATGTATTGTTAATAAAAAGCTATAGAAAAGGGTCCCATATTCTTCACTGCCCCGGGGCCCCGAGGTGTCTTAATCCGCCTCTGCTTGTATGTCAATGAATGCACACTCACTTGTCCTTTAGATATATATGTCTGTGTTATATGTTGTTGGACTCGGTTGTACCCCCTTCACCCCACCTTCCCCCAGTTGGGGTACCTTGACTATCACTGCGGCGTTGCCACACGTACGGAGTCGCCTGTGACGCGAGGAAGATTACGTATGCGGGCAACTATACAACTTTACATGGAATCGGAACCACGACCCGCCAAGGAATTCTGAAATCACAAAGTCCGAGCCGAGCTTCGATTCCACAGTCTTCGGCGTAGTAACCCAGCATCTTAACCATTAGGGCAGTGCTGCGTAAACTGAGGAACGCGAAGGGGCATTAGGGGGGCGCGCGATTAGATTTCTAACCAATCACAAAAACGAGGGTAAATGACATAAAACGAAAATAAAAATAATTGCCTATTAATATTTGTTAAAACTATTTTGTTTTAAGCGTTACTTATTTGCTACTTTGTTCCGTTTTCCCGGAATCAAAAATATACGTAGCAAAGAGACAACAACAAAGAAACGAATTACTTTTATCTTTTTTTATGATAATGAAAGTAAAAGTTTATGAAAGGTAATTAACCAATTAGTCGTAAAGGTTAACTTCAAAGAAATAGTAAAGACGTTTCTTTATTTTTATAAAACCTAAAAAGTTTCATACATTTTCAAATTAAATCGCATTTCATGAAATTATGTGCCAGTTACGTTATGAGGAAGAAGTGGGGCCGCTAGCGCTATAGGATATCCGAGCGGGCGAATATACAGGGTGGCGCAAAAGTTGCGCATCATAGGAATTTTCAGTGTTGATTATATTATTTTTTTCTTTAAGGTAGGCGGCGGCTGCGAAATTAACAATAGACGAGAGGGTGAGCTTGGTTTTAATGTATGGAATACCAGGTACAACAAATCGATGAATCGGTACAGAATTGTTAATTTCGCAGCCATTCCCTAGCTAAAGAAAAAAAATAATATATTATAATCAACACTGAAAATTCCTATGATACGCGACTTTTGCGCCACCCTGTATACAATATCATGGGTAATCCTGTACGTGGCTCATTAAAATTATTTTAGACATCAAATTCACAGATTTTTCGTAGAAATAAAACTATTCGTATTCGCTGTCGAAAATTAAACGCGAATCTTTCATTTGAAAAAAAAACTTTCCCACGAACGGCACAAGATCCTAAATTTTGGATGACTTGCTTGGAATGTTCGACAAAGGTAGCAAACCAAGCAAAGTCTCCCGACACATAATCAATGTATTGTCTCGCAATATTGCTCGTAGCTAACATAATAGTAACATTAACATAAAAAGAGAAATAATTCATAGCCATTATTAGTAATATTATTTAACGTAAAAAACAACAGCATAAAATTACTAAAATATAAAAGATAAAAAGAAATAAAAGGATTTGTTGGGGCATTTGGCACTTGGTACTTATTTGGCAATTATTCTATTGCGTTCATTACATTTTTACTACCTTGTTCAACTTATATTTTTATTGTCTTTATTTTTCCCGAACAATCACCTAACCTACTGTAGTAATTTCATTTCCTTTTACTTTGTTGTTATTCATCTATTCTTACCAAATACTTTTAAATTTATTCTATTGATGAAATTTTCTTCTTTATTTCTTAGTTAAAATCGTATTTCCTCACTCAACATATGTACATACGGTACATATATACAGTATATATTATACAGGTTATCTTATAGCTATAGTTGCCATATACCTCTCATATCGAGTGGTTGTCTCCATTTTTAGTGATATTTTTTTCTTTGTGTAATCTCGAAAAAAAGTTCGCCTAAAAATGAAACTTCTGTAAAACAAAAAATTACTAATCAGTAATGACGTTGTTGTTGTGTTGTTGTTGTTAAAATTATATATAAACGCAACATCCGAAGCTCATTCCACTACAGTGTCAGGGTTAGTATCGCCCAAGGGTCACCTGAGCCCGAGCATTAACAAAGTGAGTAGCCGGCCCAACCCACCCCAGGCGCCAGCAGCCGGGAGCAAACCCAGAGCTTCAACGCTCAGAGCACAATACCACGACCACCACTGAGTATCGGGTGCATTTTTTAAATTTTATTAGCCACTAAAATCAATAAAATATCCAAAGAGAAATAGAATATTTCCAACTAATAATTTTATTTATGCTTTTTAAAAATTTTATTTTTGTAGGCGAACTTTTTTCTTCAACTGTACATCGGTATAATTTTATGACAGTCCTGTTTCATGTTTTTTTTTTTAATGCTGTCTAGCATTACAAAGATACAAAGTTCAGTGGGTATTTATTTTTTTTGCTTCTCAGACACAATAAACTTTGACAGTCAGGCAATCTTCTACCTCTCCCAAGCCGGTGGGGACCGCGCGCAGGTATCTGGATCAAGGCTAACCAGCCATTCAATTTCTGTCTCTCATATAGGTCATCTCGTCTTCCAGAATTTATTATTTAAAAAATCTTTTTATCATTTTATCGGTTAGTGATCATCGATATAAAAATCTGCATTTTTCATTTTCATTTCACATTTAAAGTTTTCTGCTTTTTTTATTGACTGAAAATCTTCTGCCTTTCCTTATACCGTCAGGAACTACGCAGTTATCCGCTCTAAAGGTCAGTTGGCTTCGTTCTATACTTTCGGAGCCATTCAGATATTATAATTTGGCAAAGAAAGGAAGGATTTTTTAAACCCTACTTTGGGCGACTACCCAAGTTTTATGCGGTACAACCGACTCTCATCTCCCCCTACTTTAACTACTGTAGGTTTAATTTTTCGATAACCGCATTAGTTACGTATACTAGATAGGGAAGAGACGCATTGAAATAAGTTAGATATTAAACGAATGTAAACTGTAAGGGAGAAAGAAACTACACTTCCTCCCATGGATTAGTAATCCATTGTTTTAGATCGTTTGTCTTCGCTAGGTCCGGAAGTAAATTTCTGGTGTCTTTTCATGACATCCTCACTATCCGTCCATTCAACACTTTCTTCTTTGAGGGCACACTTCTTCTGTCTTCTGACTGAAGCTCTCAGTGGTTGAATGGGAGCCGTCCTCTTTGTCTGAATTTGGCCTTTGGATTTCTCTTGACAAAATTATTTCTGTTCCTTCTTCGACTTATTAGTAGCATGACACAGATGACAATAGCTATATACACTCAAAATAAAACTGTCTAAATTTAGAACTTATAACTACTTTTTAAAGGTGCATTCTAGGGGAAGTTTCTCCTTCTTTTGGGTATCAAAACTTTTTGTTAGATGATATAATAACGTCTCTTAATGACACATAACTTCTTTAGATAGAAGAAATTGTCTTCAAAACTTCTTTTTTTGTGATTTGACACAATAGAAGATAATATTTCTATGTACAGAAGGTTGCTGTAAGTCTTTGTTTTCTGCGTACCCTGTTCCAATTATAACTGATGCCGATGCGCAGTATAAATCAAAAGGAATTTGAAAATATATGAATTTCTCTTGGTTTATAAGTTCGCTGAGCAAGCGTGATTTCACTCAACTATAAAGTGATAGGCGAAGTTGAGAAATAAATAGATTTATCATAACTTAAACATTAGAAATCCATTAAGTTAACAAATATTAAATAAAAACGTTCTTTTTTTAAATTATTTTACTACACCACGCAAAGGCATTAAAACTGTAAATAAATAAACTTTATTCTAACTTCTGTGAGGAATTTGGAACCTAAACTGGAACAGTTACTTATGACTGCTACATTGAGCTCTGGTAACTACCTGTCGCAAAGGTATAGGAAGTGGTAGGAAACGATCTTTCAGTATTAATTCTAGGGAAGACCTCCAGTGATTTTAGCATGATGCGTTATTACAACGAGATATATAAATCGTATATTGCGACTCTCGGATGTTCTCTTGTCCCCATTTTGATTCTTCTTTCCTCGGTGAGAACACACTCTCCATCACTGAGAAAAAAAATGGTATATCCTTTTAAATTTCTAGGCTGAGCCAACGTAATCTTTTTACGATTTATCGATAACATCGTACAGTAAGCCAAAATCTTATAAGTTTTAAACTATAAATAAAGGCAATCTAATATATATATATATAATATATATATATATATATATATATATATGTGTGTGTGTGTGTGTGTGTGTGGTGTGTGTGTGTGTGTGCACGTTCGCGCGCACTAAAAATCACATTTAAAAGAGAAACACTATTGACCGAGCGCTTTCGTGCGTATTTTAATATATACATATTAAATGCGTTAATATATATAACGCATATATATAACCCTGTGTGTATATATATATATATATATATATATATAGGGTGGCCCAAAAGGTACCTACCAACATTAACTTACTTTTTCTCCGAAACGAATGAATAGATTTCGATGAAAATTTGCTGACACACTTACTACTGACGCCATTTGTTTAACATCAGTTTGGACATTGGTTTGGACTGTCGGAAGCACTATGGAAATGGTATTGATTGGCCAGCCTATTCGCCTGATCTCAACCCGTGTGACTTCTTTTTGTGGGGATACCTCAAAGAGAAAGTTTACTAGAGCAAGCCAAAGACTTTGGAGGAGCTGAAATTATCGATTGAACGTCAAATCGTCGACATTCCGACAGAGGTTCTCCACAGCGTGGTATCGAATTTTGGGATGAGGTTGCGAAAAATCGTCGAAGTGGAGGAACAGCACATCGAACACAATGTCATATAAATGGCTTGAGATGCCGATTTGAATGGCGTTTGAACGATCTTTGTACTCTCAATAGTTTTGGTGAAATAAGGGCTTAAACTTGGTAGGTACCTTTTGGGCCACCCTATATATATAATATATATATATATATATATATATATATTATATATGTGTGTGTGTGTGTGTGTGTGTGTGTGTGTGTGTGTGTGCACGTTCGCGCGCACTAAAAATCACATTTAAAAGAGAAACACTATTGACCGAGCGCTTTCGTGCGTATTTTAATATATACATATTAAATGCGTTAATATATATAACGCATATATATAACCCTGTGTGTATATATATATATATATATATATATATATATATATATATATATATAGGGTGGCCCAAAAGGTACCTACCAACATTAACTTACTTTTCTCCGAAACGAATGAATAGATTTCGATGAAAATTTGCTGACACACTTACTACTGACGCCATTTTTTAACATCAGTTTGGACATTGGTTTGGACTGTCGGAAGCACTATGGAAATGGTATTGATTGGCCAGCCTATTCGCCTGATCTCAACCCGTGTGACTTCTTTTTGTGGGGATACCTCAAAGAGAAAGTTTACTAGAGCAAGCCAAAGACTTTGGAGGAGCTGAAATTATCGATTGAACGTCAAATCGTCGACATTCCGACAGAGGTTCTCCACAGCGTGGTATCGAATTTTGGGATGAGGTTGCGAAAAATCGTCGAAGTGGAGGAACAGCACATCGAACACAATGTCATATAAATGGCTTGAGATGCCGATTTGAATGGCGTTTGAACGATCTTTGTACTCTCAATAGTTTTGGTGAAATAAGGGCTTAAACTTGGTAGGTACCTTTTGGGCCACCCTATATATATATATATATTATATATATATATATATATATTATATATAACGTATTAAAAAAATAGATATAGGAAAAACATGCAAAGGAAACAAAGAAATATGCGAATAAAAGGTATTGTAAATATGTGTCGAAAGAGTAACAACATCTTAAGTTAGAAGAGAAAAATGGAAGTAAACTGTTTTATTGAAGATGACCAAGACATTTGGGTTAAAAAAATATTGGCAAACTAATAAGGATTATAATAATAATAATAATAATAATAATAATAATAATAATAATAATAATACCTACGACCACTACCATCATCACTTTCATTAATTCCTTATTGAGGATTTGTGAATTGTATATTTTTATTGCGTAAAAATGGCACATTCAGGAACATTCAGGAACGTTGGAATATAATAAAACAATCTTTTAATCAGGAAAGGAATACAAGTTACTTAAAGTTTTACAATACTTTTACAATTTTTTTTTTTTTGTAAAATTTAGATATCTGATATTTAAATTTTAAAAATTTTCCTCAGAATGTACTCCTTACCCTGTATTATTCTTTCATCCACCCACATTTATCCTATTGCATTACAACATGGGGTATCTGAAAGAAATATATACTGTAAAACATCCTTTGGAAGTCATTCATTCATAAGAAATAGCTGCGAATCCTCTCAAATAATGATAACGAACAAAAGTCACGCTTCCTCAATGTTTAAAGAGAGAAATATTTTACGAGTAAAAACTAAATGATTTACACAAATTCAGTGTTGCTGTCAATATATTCAAAGTTATTGATAAAAATGAACGTACATTACCCATTCAAAGAGCAATTCTCCCCAATCAAATTCATGTTAGATTTTAATTGTTGGATGAAAGTTAAGTGAGTATTGATTGATTTTTAATTCATTCAATAGATTATTCTATAATTCCACCGCTAAATAAGGGCAAGAATTTACACTTCAATGAAGAGTATAATTTGCGTTTGAAATACGTTTACTCTCTATATAATGTACCTTGTTCCATGATGAGATATTTCACGCGGGAAAATGAAAGCAGGAGTAACTGGAGCGAAACGTCGCTACTCCTGCTTTCATTTTCCTGCATGAAATATCTCAACACTGAACCAAAACCCTGGATTTCGCGCATCTTGTTCGACGTTCGTGGCGCATTCGATTTGCTATGATATTTTCAATTATTATTATTGGGACAAATTGTTTTGTAATCGTGAACATTAAGGGGCGCATCTGCACTTCAAATATGTCCTTAAATTCTAATATACGCAGCTGCTTAACCCGTTAAGCGTAACTTTTTCACTTTTAACCCACCGATAGACGATATAATTCGTCGATAACATTAAAGAGATTAAACTTTTCTGAAGTATGATCATAATAATAACTTTTTTATTTTTATTTTAACTCTCCTTTGGTTTATGTTTAAAGGTTAATGATGCACTCCTATATGTAATGAGGTGTTGATAGACTAAAGTAAAATATAGTATTTTAAGTGTATCTGTGGGTAGAAAATGTAATTTTGTTATAGAATAAACGCGAATTTGGAGAGTTTGTGATCTACGTTGTCAATATGTTGCCGAAAAGATAGTTTAATGTCATCAAACAACTAATATTTTCATTTCAGTGACGCGCAATATCGTATGGAAGTCAGTAATAAAATTGAAGTCTGGTATTAATTTCTCCTTTGTAAGTGATAAAATGTTTGTTTTATTTTTATTTCAGGATAATTTGTTTGTTTTTAGCCAGTCATAAACTACCGTGATGTCTCTATTTACCATTTCATTACGGATACAAGATCGCTTTTTCGAGTTTATCAAGGGGGTATCGTCCGCATACTGAAGGCCTTTCCCATTATGAGATTAGGAAAGTCATTTATATATACAGTATAAAAAATATAAGGACTCTAAAATACTTCGTTGTGGAACTCTATGTGTAATTTTTAATTCGGAGATAATAATGTTATTTTGTTTGATGTATTGACTTCTGTTGCACAGATATGATTTGAAACAATTTAATGCAACACCCTTTATGCTTTAATGAAATAATTTAGTGTGTGTGTGTGTGTGTGTGTGTGTGTGTGTGAGAGAGAGAGAGAGAGAGAGAGAGAGAGAGAGAGAGAGAGAGAGAGAGAGATAAAGTCATCTGACCTTCGGAAGGGAAAGTAAGTGAGGGCACCGGGTTCTTTCCGGTTCGGATGAATTCCAGCTCTCTTCCGAAATGTGTATAAAACAAAATATTTTTAGATTTTACTAAATTATGTAATTAAATTATGCAATTAAATATAATTAAACCTTGTGAACCAAACAATTTTTCAACAAGACCGAGTTTCCTGCCACTGGTTTGCTCGTCAAAGAAATTTTTAACCAAACTTTCACAGAAAATGGATTGGGAGGGGAGGAAAACTTTTGTGGCTACCACGTGTAAAGAGCATCGTTTATATCATTAAGCCTCAACATTTGTCAGAACTGAAAGGGAGAATTCAAAATCAGTCCACCAAATCACGGCAACAAATCGAAAATGTTTCACTCCTTGCAAAATAGGATCGAACGTTATATCGCTCAACGTAAAGAATATTTTCAAGTGTAAAGTGTGGGAAACTTTGATGATTAAACTTTATAAGGTCGTTCACTAGTTTGCAGGTTCGACCCCACATAAGTTAAAGGGTATGAAATCATAAATTCTTTAAGGACTTTATAGCAACCTTGCATATACACACATACTGTATATATGTGGACACACTATATCATATTACTGGTGTTTTTTAACACATATTTCTTGTACCATATGGTGATATATTTTACATTAATTATTCGTAAAATAATTTCACTTTTGAAAAAAGAAACGATTTCGTTTCCCATAAACTCAATTGTCGAAATTGTTAGGTGTGGGTCGCAAATGGAATCGAAGGAACTGGCAAACTCTATTTTTAACAAGAATTTAGAACTCTCCCAATTAATACTATTATTATATATTAAATAGTGCATTAGAATTATTTTCCATTCTACACGCATAAGTAGTTTAGGTGCAAAAAGGTAGACAGAAATTTTTGGCAGGATGACGTCAAGCGGACCTCATGTCTGTTTATGAGGTGCATTTATGGAAAATTTTGGTATGATGACGCCATGCGGTTCTCACGTCCGTTCAAGAAATGTTTTTGAGGGGGGAAGATTAGGTCAGGGTTTATGAACATTTATGAGCTATATCTGAGAATTCCGTAGCCACTCAGGGGTCCCAAGGGCGACACCTGGAACTCGGAAACAGCCCCCCTCACGCCCCCCCCCCCTGCATTACCGCGCCAACGTTTCCCACTTATGCCCGCACGCCCACACGCTCACGATGAACCCATGACCCACCCACGATATCATTTTCAGCGCGTTTTCGAATCAACTCCTTAAAGATGAGACGGTGGTTTGTTTGCACATGAAAGGAACCAACGCTCACATGCATCATTTTCTGCTAATATATACCTTTGGTACCTTTGGTTTGGTTAGCTTCCGCCCGAATTGTTCATTCTAACTGAAGGTCAAGCTTTTCACTCCACCTTAGACCTACAGTTTAACGTAGAATCCGAACCACGCCCCACAATGAAAAAGAAAAACTATAGTGTTTGTCATTTACCATTACTTATTCGGACTATAGTGGATTAATTTTCCAAGAAGAGTTCCTTGTTCCATGCACGGTCTGTGTGTATCATGCAAAAACCTTAGGGGACCATTACTCACCCCCCATTACTCCCACCCACACCCCTTTGTTGCATAAAATGGTTGAAACATTGTGGGTAATTTTTTTTATCCAAAAATGGACCAATTTGTAGGGTTTTTTTTAAATTTGTCAGGTTTTTTAAATTTTTAAGATATATATATATATATATATATATATATATATATATGTATATATATATATATATATAACGTAAAGAACGACGCTTGTATAGGAGATATTCCGCGCAAGATGAGAGAGAGAGAACGAAACAAATGAAAAAATGAGGTAACCACCCGGGAATCGAACCCGGGATCTTCCGATTGCCGGTCAGATATGATAACCATTACACCATGGGCCTCACTCATTCAAATGCCGTAATTCTTCTACATACGCGCAGAAACCAATGCCCCAAGGGGGCACCTCCCGCATGCCGTAACATTATATACATTTAACTGCAAACCCGCAGTATAATTAACATAAACAACGCTTGTATAGGAGATATTCCGCGCAAGATGAGAGAGAGAGAACGAAACAAATGAAAAAATATATTAGTAGTGGACCCGATATCCACATCCGCATCATTTTTAACATCCGCATCCTCACTTCTGACTGCGGATGTTATGCGGATATTACCTCTAATAAATTATGCAATTTACAATTAAATTAGCTTATAAAGTAGCTTATAAGGCCCAGTCATGCACATTTCATGTAAAGTATTAATTAATTATTAATGAACAAACAAATATATAAACCTGAAAATATAAATATTTGGTAACACAGAAAATTGAATGAAACTTGTTTCATTCAATTTTCTGTGGCTGAAACTTTTGAGAAAGTTATTATTTTTATCATAATGAAAACATTAATATTAATTTTAATTCTTATGCATTGCCTGCCATAATAGTAATATCACGAAATTTGAAAAATTATGTCATATATTCATAATTCTATATTATATTGATAGATTAACTAAATATCCGCATCCACGAATACTGAAATTAAAAATCCGCATCCGCATCCACAGATGTTGAAAAACTGACATCCGGGTCACCACTAATATATATATATATATATTCGAATCCATCCTGGTGGGGCAGTTTTGTTTCATAGAAAACTGCATGTGCTCATGCGTGTTATTGTTGGTGATTGGAACTGTCTTGTCTTCGTGGAATTTGCTTTTCTCCCAAGTTCCTTTCCCTCTTGTTATTGGCAGCTCTTATTGTTGGCAAATATACAATATATATATATACTAGCTGTTATGCCCAACACTTGCTTGGGGTAGGCTGATTGTATTAAATTTTAATTATTCAAATGGTTTTTTATTTTTCGTCGTATCCCCAAGTAATTGTGGGCCCTGCAGTCCCCCAATTACTGGGGGTTCAATTATTTGGTCAATGAAACTAAAGAAAAGAACGCAACCATGAAAACCTTAAGCTTCACAAATCTTGACACAATGTGAAGCTCAAGATTTTCATGACTAATTTGTTTTTCCTCTCTAACCCTGTAATTATTTTAAAAAATCAGCTCTTTTAGAGACCCAAAAGTTCACGGACAAACAAAATCACAGACAACTTGCTTTTATATAGTTAGATAGTAGATATACTGTACATAATTAAGAGTCACTCATCATCATCATCATCAGGATTTAGAAGTTAGGAATCAGTGCCTGGAGTCTTGCGCAAAAGCTAATAGGATGTTAGGCTTCATAGCGCATAATTTCGAATTGAAATCGAAGAATATTATATTGACCCCTTACAAGTCCCTAGTCAGGCCTCACTTAGAATATGCCGTTCAGTTTTGGTGCCCGTATTTGCGTGAAGATATTGATAGGTTGGAAAGGGTTCAGTGACGCGCCACGAAACTAATTCCGTCACTACGCAACAAGTCTTACGAAGATAGGAATAAAGATTTAGACTTGCATTCACTCGAGACTAGGAGATTAAGGGGGAAGCTTATTGAAGTTTTCAAAATCGTTAATAAAATTGATAACGTAAATTTTGACAAATTGTTCATTTTCGATAATAGCAATACTCGTAATAACGGATTTAAATTACGTGGCAGACGTTTCATTACTAACATCGCTAAAAACAGTTTTTACGTTTAAAGTATTTGATAAATAGAATAATCTTCCCGCGTCCGTCGTGAACTCTACCAGCGTTAATATGTTTAAAAACCGTTTAGATAGGCATTTTAAAAATATTAACGTCATTGAAATTAATAAAACAATTAACAACACGAGCTCTGTGTGTAATGGTCGAGGTTTGAGTCTGTTGACGATTAATGCCAGCTTGTGACATGCCAGCGTGTGATATGCCAGCAAAAAAAAAATAAATAAATAGACTAACACGAACGTAAACTAACCCACTTTTTATTATACTCTTCATACTTTTTTTCTTTTCTCATCCTCTTTACTTGCATGTCTAGTTTGCATGGTATGACAGTGTTTCTTTGAGTTAAGACTGTGTTTGCATGGTGTGTAAGCGTTCTTATTTTACTTCTTTTCATCTTTCATCCCTTTCCTATTCTCTTCGACTATTTTCCCGACTAGTCGGCAGTGGCCGGCGAATGATGATGGTGGATCTTTCTCTCTCTTTTTCTGAATGATTGTTAACCCACGGATGATAGGTTTTGCTACTTACTTAACTCCTTATTCTCTTCTTTTAACCCCCTACTCTCTTCTTTCTCTCGGGCTAACCTTAGAGTGGATCTTAGGGTCTTTGTTAGCCTTAGCTTCTGTAGATCTGTAGATCGTTATCATCATCATCTCCTACCGTAATTCACAGCATGTCCGTCTCTCCGTCCTCTCTGTTCGTCTGTCTCCTTTTCAAGTTCAAACGGCCGGACCGATTTTCATGAAACTTGGTGACAACACACTGTGGGATCCCTGGGGTGTTTTTAGGAACTCTTTTTTTTTCAGATCGGGTGTCCCAAAAAAATTTAGCCCAATTTATCCCCAAAAATATTTATGTGCTTAAATTTCAATATTTTGAACTTCTAAAATTTTCTTAAAATAAACGAAGTCCTAATACGCTTTTACATAGTTTCATACACTTTTGTAGAATGAAGAAAATAAAGTTGGTCAGTAAAATTAGAAAAGAATGTAGCCATCAAAATTTTTGATAGGTAAAAAAAAAAGTGACGAGTTATATTTGAAATTTAACTGCTTTGTGAGCTTCAAGTAAAATCTGTGAAGCCACATTTAAAATTTAAGTGATTCGTGAGCTGATTGTAAATGTTAAACTCGAACTCACTTAAAGAATATCCCTCCCGTAGGACGGGTAGTTTTGGTAGTTTTAAATAAAACAAAACAAAATTATTATGTATATGTGTATTCATACCTATTTATCAGTACTATAAAAAGGCAGTCCTATCCGTCTGTCCGTCCGTCTGTCCGTCTGTAGACACCATGTATTTACTATCAAGCGATTATTAAGAAATGCGCTTTACTTTGTTTCAACTTTTTACTGTAGCGCGTTAAGATTTTCATTGCTGCGTTCTTTAGACCAAAAACTGGCTCCCCGGTAATTGGAGACCGCAGGCCCCACAATTAATGAGGCCGAAGGCCCCAGCACTGCAGGTCTAGCTAATTGGGCCCGTAGGGCCCACTTTTGCTAGTGTACTATAAAATAAGTACACTATTATGAAAACTGATATAGAGAAAAACCGAGCGCTTTTGTTCTTCTAACAAATTAATTTATCATTAATAATAATAATAATAATAATAATTATTATTATTATTATTGATGAGATGATTCGTGAGGTAAAGAAGAGGGTGTTGAGAGGGTGTTCCGTTAATTGAGACTAAATGGTAATTTCTTATCGATAAATGTGAGGAAGCGTTGCGGAAGTCGACTGAAGCACATGCGCATGTTTGGTAAAGGCAGCTGTTAAATATGAATTCAAGTAAGAGGTGAGGTGATGGTGTGTGAAAAGGATGGTAATGCACTGTATGAAATAATTGAAGGTGGAATATATAGATGGAAGTTGTGGAAGATTTTAAGTATTTGCGTGTGAATTCTGGTAAGCAAGAATAAAGTGAGTCAGAGAAATCAAACAGGAAGCTTCGAAAGCATTAATATGGGAGAAACAGTTGTTTGAGAATAGTGCAGAAAGAAGAATACATCAAATGATGTTTGTGCCAACTTTATTGTATTGCACGAGAGTGAGGCTGTAGTATCGGATATATATGAGAGGACCTGAATGAAAGTGGTTGAAATGGATAGTCTAAGATGTATAGTCGGAGTAGGAAGAATCGACAGAGTGAGAAATGAGTAAGTGAAGTGAAGGTGTGGTGTGATCGAATCTTGGGAAGAATGGGTCAGACTTTGAAGTGGTTTTGTCATGTAGAAAGAAGGATGGGTAAGAGGTGAATGGTAAAAAAGGCATACATGACACAGTGGCAAGGTAGGCAAAGATGTGAAATGATGATATGAAAGATATTGTTTCTAAACGAAGCAAGAAAGAGAGAGAGAGAGAGAGGAGGAGAGAGAGAGAGAGAGAGAGAGAGAGAGAGAGAGAGAGAGAGAGAGAGAGAGGCTTCTGCGTGGATAACCAGCTGAAAGTTAAACTCATTGCAAACTTACCTTCTTCTCCCTTTACCTCCAAGAAGAAAGTTAGGGAAAGTACGTTTTTAGAACTACAAATGAAAACAAGATTTGCCATAAAAGTAGTCTTGGAAACAACTCCAGAGCATTTCATTTTTTTCGTGAAGAACTTTCCCTATACTTCTCCGTCGCAAAACTGGGGGGGTAAAAAAATGAATGGAAGATCACTGAGAAATGATCAGAAAATGAATGAAATAAAATTAAAAGAAAAAATAAATAAAGCAAAAGTAAATGAAAGAGAAAAGAAGATAAAATTTTGTTGGTTAATTTTCGTTCTTTGATCTTGAAATGAACTCGCGAACACCATTCACTAAATCAACATTATTTGAGCATAAAAAAGCACAAGTAAACACACACACATTATATATATACATATATATATATATATATATATACCTCGTTAACCGCGTTGCTGTTCCGTGCGTTGGTCTCTCTTCACACGAAGGTCAAGCTGGTGGCCTCGCCTCTAGGACTGGCTTAGTGGAGGAACGAGTTGCTTTCTTGCGCTCTCCACCGTACATAGCCAGGTACACCCGGCTCATCTGGTACCGTCCTGAGCCAGTTTGGAAGCTGGTTAAAAGGTCTTGGGCCCCTGACAACCAAGCTATTTTCCTTCAGTGTTGAGGAGGTCCCTTGTCGGGCCTTTAATTTGGGAACACTACACATCCTGCCCTTCCTATTTTCCAGTGTTGTTTGAATGGTAATTGGGTTTAGTTTTAAGTTTAGTACCAGTTTTTCGATCATTTTCCATATGTAGATTATGGTGTACCTCTCTTCTTTCCAGGGAGTACACATTTGGTTTACGTAGTCTTTCCCAGTAATTGAACTCTTTGCAGCCATCAATCTTTTCTGTGAAATGTCTCTGAGTTTCTTCTAGTTTATTAGTTTCTTCCTTTTTATATGGAGACGTCAAAACTGAGCAGTATTCAAGTTTTGGTATAATCAATGTTTTTAGCAGGGCTATCATTACTGTCCTGTCCCTTCCTTTGAACGTTCTTAGTACCTGTCCTGCAACTCTTTTTGCTTTATTTATCGCTATCTGATTTTGTGTTTCGAATTTCGCATCATCGGTCATTATTACCCCCAGATCGATCGCTTTCGTGCTTCTCTGAATTTCCTGTCTATCTGGAGCATAATATGCAGCCTGTTTAAGTTCCTCTTTTCTACCATATCTCAAGAGCTGAAATTTCTCGGTGTTAAATGTCATGTTGTTGTCTTCTGACCATTTGTATATTTTGTTTGTGTCCTTCTGCAAGGCCTCCACTTCATTTACATCGCTGATTTTTCTGCTGATCTTTGTATCATCTGCAAAGGATGTTACTATACTGTTGCTGTTTACTCCGCTGTCTATGTCTGTTAGCATGATAATGAACAGGAGTGGGGCCAGTACTGTACCTTGTGATACTGAGCTGCGTACTTCCGATTCTGATGATGATATACTTTGAATTTTGACGACCTGTATACGTTTTCTGAAGAAGTTGTAGATCCATTTTCCCTCTTTGCCTGTTATTCCCATATATTTCATTTTAAGTGTTATTATACCGTGATCACATTTGTCGAAAGCTTTAGCAAAATCCGTGTATATGACATCGTAGTTGTCACTGCCTTCCAGTACATCTAGGATATTGTTGTAGTGTTCTATTAGTTGTGATAGGCATGATCTACCTATCGGAATCCGTGCTGATTTTCCAGTGTCTCCAAGAAATCATAAATGTTCTCTCTAACTATTCTTTTAAATACTTTGGTGAGGTGGGACGTCATTGACACTGGTCTACAGTTCTTTGTTTGAGATCTGTCCCCTCCTTTATATATAGGGACAATGTTTGCTCTTTTCAAGATGCTCGGTATTTCCCCAGTGTCTCGGGATCTTTTTCATGTCCAGTATAAAGGTGTAGCTATTTCATTTTTACAGTTTTTAATCAATAATGCGTTCCAATTGTCCGGACCTTCAGCTGAATGTGGCTTCATTTGTCCTATAGCTCTCGCTACATCTTCTGGGGTAAAATCAAAATCTGTTATACACTCTCCTTGCAATTTCTCTTCAAAGAATGCATCTGTGTCAGGTATCGCTTTGTCACTTTTTGGGGTACTGAAAACTGATTCATACTGTGCTCTCAATGTTTTAGATATTTCTTTTGAATCGTCGGTTTGTTCATTATTTCTCTTCCTTAAGGGCCCAATAGCGCCGCGCGTTTTTGTTTTCCTTTTCGCATAGCTATAGAAGTATTTTGGAGTTTCCTTTATTGCTTCTACCGCCTTTTCCTCTTCCCTCTCTGTATGGTCCTTAATCAGGGCTTGTATTTCCCGATCGATACCCCCCAGTTTTTCTTGTATTACTTTCCTGGCATTATCTCCGTAGTTGGCTAACTTTGCCTCCACTCTCTTTTTTTTGCGGAATATTCTCCTCTTTTGCCTCTTTGGCTGTGATTTCAGAGTATATTTTTCTAAAATTCTCAGCGTTTTTTCTTTCAAGGTTGTTAGCATTTCTTCAGTTGTTTTATTCTCTAAAACTGTTCTCCACTCTATCTGAGTCATGTGCGATTTGATTGCTTCCCAATTTATAGTCTTGAAGTTTAAGTTAAAAGCCCCAAATTTGCCTCAATATGTGTATTGTCTTTTAATATTGTCGTCATATTTGTTGATATCTCGATTAAGTTGTTGTCTGAGATAATGGTTGGGGTTATTTTTATATTATATCAGCATTTGTGAGAGTCACCAACATTTTTGCTTGCTCCTGGTCTTCTCCTGTGCCCCCTTATCCTGGTGGACAGGTGGATAGGTGAATATCATATATACACCTGGACAAGAGGGGCACAGAGAAGACCAGGAGCAAGCAAAAATGTTGATGGCTCTCACAAATGAGTTTATGCTGACACAGGAGATAACAGAAAATACCAGAAAAATAACTGCCTAGATCTGGTATTCACGAATAACACGAACTTGATTTCGATATAAAAATAACCCCAACCATTATCTCAGACCACAACTTAATGCACATATCCACCTTTTTGTATTTTATAAATGGGAAGTTAAAGTCTCCGCATATCATTATATTGGGGGATGGAGGGTTTATGACCTTCATTAGCTTTCTGATATCATCAATGGCCTCCGAGAATTTTTTGGTTGGGGTGTTTGGAGGTTATAGAATTATCAGTATCACGTTTAGTTTTTCTATTTTCACTGCTAGAAGTTCCATAAAGCTGTTTGATTTGCTTATTATCGTCTCTGTCATATGACCTTCATGTACATATATAGCACAGCCACCTACGTCTCGTTGTTCTATCCGTTGTTCTATCCGCTCGTTGTTCTATCCGCTCTTTCTTATTAATACAATGTTCGCAGTTTTCACAATTTCCTTGGCAATCCTTAAGATGAGTTTCTGTGAGGTATGCGATGTCCGCCCTTGTTTCGTTCATAAATCCTTTCAGGTACGAAACTTTGTTGAGTGATTGGTTTGGTCTTATTCCTTGAATATTAGCCAGGACAATATTTATGTTCTTTGTTTTTCGTTGCCCCTTGTGCATTTCAAGTTTGATTTCCTTCGGTATCGCTTGTTTTGTTGCCCTCTGGTCTTCCGAGAGAGATCATTTTCCGCCTACCTGTTCTGGTAGCTTCTTGCCCGGATGCAGTTTGACTGGGGGGTTTCCAGCTGTGTCAACTGTATACGTTGAATGACATTTAGCAGCCGTATCGTGTCTGCGATGTTGAAAAAATTTTTTTGTTCGCTTATTGTGTTCCTGTTGTTATTCCTTTCGTTATTGTTATTCCTATTGTCATTTAAACTTTGTCCTTTGTCCTTTGGGTTCGTCGGGAAATGTTGATAGTAGCATTTTTTCCCGTATTTGCAGGTTCTATATTTTGCGTAAGTCCTGCAGATGTCCGGGTAGTAGAATTTGCATCTGTTTCTGAATTTACAATGACTATTATTATAGAAAAAACTGCATATTGGGGGATGTTCAAATATACATTGTCCTCTTTTAAATCTGCAATTATTTTTTATATAATATCTGCATATAATTCCTTCCCCATATTTATTCGGGGCCTTTGTTATTTGCTCCTTATTGGGGGACAGTTTCACTCCGTTTTCTTGATTGCCCTCTTGTCTTTTCCTATTTGTGCTATTTGTGTTAATGTCCTTCGTTGCCCTTATACTATCTGTTGTCTTTATACTCTCTTTCGCCTGCGTGGTTTTGGCCTCGTTGTGTGACGGTATTTGACTTTTTTCAACTTCGCCTTTCTTCGTTTTTTCTGTTTTCCTCTGTTTTTTATTCCCACTTTCTTCTTTCATGTTCTTGTCGTAGTCTCTTTCTGCTTTAAATACTGTAAAAGAGTTTATTTCGGTCATGCAGTTTTCGCAGAAAACTTTTGTCCCATTAAGTTGCTTCGCGTTCGTTGTAAGGGACATTTTTTCATCTTCCCATTCTAGGCATCTAAAATCAAAAAGCAGCTGACAGAGATCGCACCTCATCGCCTTTGTCTCATTTGTTGCATCATTGCAGAACCACAGAGTTGCATTATATATATATATAATATATATATAATATATATATATATATATATATATATATATATATAATTTCATGGAAAAAACATACTTTTTCTTGAATTTATACTATATCTATATTGCTTCATTACAGAAAATTTCCCCAGAATTCAGTTGATCACGTTGAGCACAAGCTCTGTGCACCATCCATTTCCATGAGACCCTTTTCACGACGGTACTGGTGAGTTTGCAAAAATCAGTGCGTCAATGATGAGTAGAGGAGAGAGAGAGAGAGAGAGAGAGAGAGAGAGGAGAGAGAGAAGAGAGAGAGAGAGAGAGAGAGAGAGAGAGGAAATCTTCGAAGGATTTCTTCGAGGGCACAAGAAGAAAATTTGATCTGAGCCAGTTCATATATTGTTTTATTATCTTTTTCCTCTTTTCATACATATGAGTTAGGTATACGATATTTTTTTTAATAACGTGTTTCATACCCGATTGTGACTTACGAGTATAAGTGGTTCAAGTAATGACCACAAGTGGATCAATGACATTTTCTGAACATTGTATGTGTTCTAACGACCCCATCCTTAAGGAGCTAACCTATAGTATAATGGTATCGTTCCTAGTAGGTGTAGTAAATTCTGGTTGTCTTAGTAGTAATAATCAGATCGATTCTTATCAGAAAAGGCAGGCCCAAAGCCGAAACAGGGTCGTGGTTAACATCCTGTACTCGTCAACCCAAAGCATACTCTCGTATGAGATAGGCTTACCGTAGGTGCTTCAGTAACTCCAAAATAATACACTCTTCCACGTATGCTGATAGGCCTAACCAGCTAGGCTTAGGAATAAGCTGGCTATCGCTACCAATTCTGTAATCATAATAACCCTATTAAAGTCCTCATTATTATTTCACAGAATTAGGTGTGTAATGTCGATAAAGTTGTTGGGGACAAAACCTTCAATACATATGTCTAAGCATGTATAAAGTCCCTGACCAGCCATGCTTATCTGGCTACGAGGGCAGGAGGAGAGCGGAAACTAATTCCCCCCCCCCACACCACCAAATCCCGCAAATGAGGCGGGATGATGCAGAGGGGCTGACCGCAGTTCGATCCTGAACCGTCGTTCAAAACCATCATAAGGTATTGCCACGCACGGTAATGCGTGAACAAATCTTTTTTTTACCTCGACTAGCACTTCGCGCACGGCTCTTCTGAGGGCTATAACTTTTTTTCAGAAGAACGTACACCACATACACTTTTCATAGGGTATTTGCGAAACACAGTTTTCAGCTGAGGTTAAAATTTCGAAGGTGTGAGTTGAAAATATGAAAAGTATTTTTTTATACATTTATATATTGAAAATACCTCGTGAAATTCAAGACTGAAAGAGTAATTGGTCTTTTCTCTCTCTCTCTCTCTCTCTCTCTCTCTCTCTCTCTCTGTAAAAATGTAACTTCAACGTTTAGTATGCTTATTAATAAATTTTAATTAGACTGCTAACTTTTTCTTAAAACAACTTTGAAATTCACTATTCAAGAAAATTCGGAGAAAAACTAAAATTTTCAGCTCTGAAAGTCATTTTTCTAAGATTAAGCCAGCCTTTTTGGATGTAGCCTAAGGCAAGCCAAAGTGCAAGACTTTTGTCGTCTTTTTTAAAACCCTTATCTTTGTGACATGATGAAGTAATTTTAAAAAATTGTTTTTAAGCCAAAGTTTGGGCAAATAAGGAAATTAAAATTTGCATTCTAAAAGCCCAGACTTGATAAAAATAAACAAATTCAATCATCTTTCCATCTAGTGAACGAATTTTGTATTTTGCATGTACATTGAAACTATTAGGGCTAGAGTATTCGTCAATAGTGTTTAATACCGGAATCAATTTACCGAGATTTCTCGGAAATCCCAGTTCCCGTCTTTCGGGAAATAGGAAAAATTACCCGAGAAATTCAGAAAATGAAAATAAATTGCATCTTTAAGCGCAATACTTGGTGCTGGTTAAGTGTGCGGTCTACCTAGCTTTTAGTTAGCCTTATAAGGCTAACTAATGAAACTATCACGACTTAACCTAACCAATCGTCAAGGGCGTACAGTTGACCTAACGATTGGTTAGGTTAAGTCGTGATATTTTCGTTAGTTAGCTTTATAAGGCTAACTAAAAGCTAGGTAGACCGCACACTTAACCAGCACCCAATACTTATACTTATGTAATTGATAATAACTCAGAATTAAAGATTTTTAGTGTTAGTTAAAAGTCATAAATTCAGTCAATTGCTAGTATGAAAAGTTTCTCAAATATACAATTAAAATTAATTTTTTTCCCATTTAATTAAATCTGTATTTTGTAAGTGTAACAAATTATTAAGTTAGCACTTTACTTGAGAAAAAAATGTTAAAATGAAAATAGGTAGGTCCCCACAAAAGTGAAGAAAAATGCTTTTTGGTAAACAAATGTAAATGAAAAGAAAATGTTTATAAATGTTTGTTTTTACCATTACACGTTGAGCCACTTTGGAAGATAGACTTAAAAGTAACACTGTTGCGATGCGTATTGCTAAAGTGATTATACCACAATAAATCAATAACCGTATACATTCGTGGTGTTGAGTGAGTGTCAACAATGACGTGTTCAATTCACTTTAAATTCGATTCAGTTTAAGAATATTAAAAAAAAAAGTGATGGTGTTTTAGTAGTATGGCCCAAAGGGATAGATTTTGCCATGGATACGAGGAAAAAAAAGGTGAGAGGGTGAGGGGAAGTAGGAGATGGTAAAAGAGAGGAAAAAGAAAAAAGGGGAAAAAGCAAAATTTTAATCACTGCTGTGTAAACAATGAGTTTGATAAAGGGGAAGTGGTTTAAGATGAGGAGGATGGTCATAAAGGAGAAGGGTTGAGGGCAATGGGGGAGTGGGGGAACGACCTATCTGAATTCCCTCCTGCTATATATATATATATATATATATCCTTGGTTAACCTTGGTTTTGCTTCCCCCCGAATTGTTCATTCTGACGAAGGTCAAGCTTGTCACTCCACCTTAGACCTACAATTTAACGTGGAATCCGAACCACGACCCACCAGCACCCCAGCGTCTTAACTACTAGGCTACCCAGGGTACCCATTTATTTATCAACCAATTTTTTTTATTGTGTGGAAGGATGAACAGCTGGGTTTTGCTGCGTGCCGCCTGCCGTCACCGGGTCTCGACCCCGGGGCCGATGGATTCGTAGTCAGTGACGCTAACCACTACACCACCGAAGCACATATACTGTATATATAATATATATATATATATATATATATAATTAAAGATATAATTAAAAATAAAAACATGTTCGTATGCATCATTCTGTGTAATTTAGTGACCTCCATTTCCCTTGGATGGGGAGTGGGGAAACGACCTACCCCCCACTCCCTTCCTGCTATACATGTATATATATGTATACATGTATAAATATTAACATTAAAAATATAAATGAAAATACGAGGCGAGCCATACCCGATTTTATATGTATGACTTTATTCTATGTAGTTTAGTGACCTTCATTTCCCTTGGATAGGGAGTAGGGAAACGACCTAACCCCCACTCCCTGCCTGATATATATATATATATATATATATATATAATAATATAAAAATAAAAATAAAAATACGTTATTCTATGTACTTTAGTGACCTCCATTTTCCCTTGGATGTAGGAGTGGAGGAACGACCTACACCCTACTTCCTTCCTGCAATACATATACACACACACATGGTAGTGAATTGTGAAGAACCATCCACCTCAGGTATGGATGCTAAACGTTCAAGACTCGAGTCATACAGCTTTAAGGACACAATGTCACCACCAACAACGGCTCCTTCGTCAACAAACACTCAAACATTAGAAAACGTAAACGATCCCGCGTCACCACAAACTTTCACATCCTACGCACCACCCCAAGTCCCTCCCTCTTCTTGTTCTGGCCCATCTACATCCCACACAGAAGCAACAACAAGAACACCTCTTTCGGACGGAGGCGTATCAATCAAATTGTTACACAATGTGAGAAGCACCCCTTGCTATTTAGGAACAGATACAACGTCACATTTGGTCGGTGGGTTGCTTATGTTGGTGGCTTCGAACAAGGACTTCGCAATGTAGTTCGTCGCATTGCGGCATACGCTCTTCAACGCAATGAGGGGCGGAAGGCCGGGTGAGGTTGGCACTTGGTTTTGAGCCTAATGATGAGAATGGAGACCTGTTTTGGGTAGTTATACCCTACAGACGCATGATGGAGGAGGATACTGATTATATCCTAGGGCCCATTAATGCAAAGTGGGTCAAAATTCAATCTGGCGAATTTCATAATCGATATTGACCACGTCTTCCATGTTGAGGGGCATGACGCTATTCCTTTCACTTAAACTTTAACACAGATAGAATTTACAGAAGACATACAAACGCCGGTCGTGGTTGCTGTTTTATGGCTGTGATTCTAGCGCATATAGTTGGTGTTCTTAACATGTCAGCCAAAAACATTTGGTTAGGTAGCTGGCTAGGTCCTGTAGGTTTAATTATGAGTGTAATATTGGTCCTCAAGAGTCGTTGAAGGTGGAGCGGGAGATAAGAGTATGAATAGTTGCGTTTGTTTTTGATGAGCATGATAGAACAACGTATGTTTTTAAGAGTCGTGTATGAGATCGTACAAGACTTTTGCTAATTTTATGTTTGGCAGGCGCAACCTACCTCTCTACTAACCGTATTAGAACACTTTACGCTAGTTTTGATCAAAGTCGTAAGTATGGTCGGCATCACGATTTGTGTAAGGGCTGTGTAAGGAGTGTCATATGCGCTCAGTGTAAAAGCCCTAGATGCGTAAACCGTGTGTTAGAAACTGAGAAGAGAGACTGTAACGATTATAAACGTATGCTTTACAATAATAAGTGTTTTACTCTCCATCAGATGAATGGTACGTGCAGAAAGATAAAGATTTGCGAATGTGGAATATTTCATAGAGGGATGATTGTGGTCGTTTCACGCACAGATTTGATAAAATTCATTGTTTTACGTGCCATGAGGAATATAAGACGGATGGGGTGAAACATGCTTGTTATATGAAAGATGCCAAACCAAAAAATAAATCGTGTATTACTGTATACTACGACATAGAGGCCTACACTACTCTTGAGACGAAAGAAGTTAGCCCTCATTTACTTGTGAGCCAAACCCTCTTCGACGAATGCTCGAATGTTGAGTGTAATGAATGTGGCAATTGTGGTAAACGGACCAATATTTTTAAGACAACTAAGACAGTCACCCGTGAAGTTATTTGTGGATTATATAGTCAAGATAGCCAATCAATTTAAAAAAAATATGACTGTGTATGTTGTAGCGCATAATGCCGCAAAGTTTGGTACACCGTTTCTTTATAAGGAGCTGCTTGAACATAAGTCATCAGTAATATTCACCGGTGACCCCTTGAAAAGAGTCAATAAGCTCATACAAATGCAGATAAGGGGTAATGTTAATTTCAAAGATATATTGTGTTCATGCCTTGTAAGTTAGCTAAGCTGCCCAAGGTGTTTATGAGGTGGATACTGAGGTTTCAAAAAGGTATTTCTCTTACACTTTCCTCACTCACGATATTTAAATTACATTGCACCACCACCCGCTAAACACTACTTTAGGTACAACAGTATGAGCGCGAGTGAACGAGTGGACTTTGATCGTTATTACAACAGTTTCATTAAAGATAATCCTTACAATATAGCGTCTGAACGTGAACGTTATTTTGTGATTGATGTACGTGTGCTTAGAGTGAGCTTCCAAAACTTTAGAAATATGTACATTACCCGTTTCATTTGTGACCCGCTACAGGCTGCAACCACGATTGCCTCTCTTTGTTTCACAGTGTTCAAAGACAGTTTCATGTCAAAAGACTCCCTTGCTATCGTACCACGAAACAGTCCACGCAATTACGGTTATAAAGAGCTTTACTGACTCAGAGACATACAACAACAAACACGTGTGCACATAAAACATGCACGCAATACGGGAGAAGTAGCCATCAAGTTCAACGACTGTACATTTTGGGCCGATAAATAGAGTGAGGACCCACGCACCGGATGCCCACGTCTTGAGTGTGGTATCACAGGTAACTTAGACAGCAGAGCTTCCGCTCATGGTTTTGCATGGACCCGTACTCGTGATCAAATTATAAATTCTCAGTTCACTCACAAGATATTATGGGAGAACGAGTATGATGAGTAGATGGAAACCAACGAGCAATACCGTGACGAGGGATATCAAACGTTCAATGGTAGTGGATCCTCTCGAGTGTGGTGATAGTTTGGTTGGAGAGCGTATAACCCCATTCAAACTATGCTTTCCACTAATGGAAGGCGTAAAGATTCACGACTTACATTATATTTCAAAAGCTCAGTTTTGGTCTCGTCCTGCTTTAAATCGATTTGTTAAAGAGTCTTTGAATAATGTGATCCTTTCCTGGAGTAGTTATTCTAAGATGATATTGTTCGCTGCGAGTAGTCACATTGCCATTTTTCGTACCCTGCGTAAGGTTCCCCGAACTGCTTCTTTGGATATTTTGATCTCCATTGAAATTTTTCTTTCGCTGTTGCCTTGTTTATGAAGTGTGAATATTTGGGCTTTAAATTCACGTAAAACTCCCTGTTGAGTTCGTGGTGCAAAGAATCAGATATTTTCCCAAAAAACCATAAGAGGATAATAAATCAATTAATGTTTTATTTTCTCTATTGTCCTTTTGCACATCTGATTTCGTTTAAGTATTAAAATAAAAAAAGCAGGAGTAATAAATTCTACGTAACAAATATAAGGGTTTTAATAAACTAGTTGAACTTATGGGCTGCCCGAGAGACACTTAGCCATATGAGAGTTAATGTACAGTAGATATAACTAGTTCTGTGGGACAAAAAAGGTTTTCCATCAAAAGACAGTATACTAGAACTTATAATCGATAATATATGTGGAAAAGGTTTTCGACAGGAAATAAATTTTTGTTAAAATTTAAAAATATCATTTTGTTTGTATAAATTAAAGTGTTAATCCTTTAAGAGATATTATTCTATTCGTATAAATTAAAGTATTAATCCATTCAATTTTTAATATTTGTATAAATTGCTCAATGTCCAGGAGATTTTCTGGCATCCTTTTCGATAAGCCTAACGACGCTCTTCAAAGGTGCCATATCTATAATCTTAAACAGAGATTCCTAAATTCTAGATGTTCTTTCCGACTAATATAAATTACATAAAGGAATTAAGTGTAGAACCAAAATTATATAAATTCTTTTGCTAATATCATTGTTAGATAACCTTTGCAACCTTAAGAATCATTTGTAAACGTGGCACCATGGGAGTTTCTCCAGGGCAAAATGCAAACACTTTGAGAGGGAGTTCGTGCCTCACCCTTTGGGTAGTCAGTCAACCCAATTGGGTTTTCTTCGTTAATAACTCTCTAAGCAAGTGTAGCGCTAAGGATTTGGTTTTCTAATTACTGCGCATTGTAAAAGAAATCTAATATCTTAAAAGTGACTTATCCTTGTGAAATAAAGACTGAAAAAGGTAACACGTCATTTATATCCTTCCACGTGAGATTTATAAACATTCCATTCTCTGAGCGGACTGAGGGAGTGAGACGTCATTGAACGAAAGTATAAATTGTTTTTCCGTAACTCGCAGTCAGATTAAGTAAGTTAGAAAAGAAGAACCGTGGACGTCAGCAGTATAAACTTCATTGTCGGTGCAAGGAAGCGACATACTGAGAATACCGTAAACAGTCGGAGAAGGTGTAACGAAGAAGGACATCATCCTTTCCGACAATATATATATATATATATGGGATAGAACTCAGAATGGTCCCCTGAGATCTTTTATGTCGCACACAGACTGTGCATGGAACAAGGAACCCTTCTGGGAAAATTAAATCCTCTATAGTCCGAATGGTAAATGACAGACACTACAGTTTTGCGAGTGATCCGTTGCTCACGTCGGGCTAACATCATGAAAAGGAAAAAAATTACAGTGTCTGTCATTTACCATTACTTATTCGGACTATAGTGGATTTAATTTTCCCAGAAGAGTTCATTGTTCCATGCACGGTCTATGTGTAACATATATATATATATATATATATATATATATATATATATATATATATATATATATATATATATATATATATATATATATAATATATATATATATTATATATATTATGGGCGTACCTGGCTTTGTGAGGTGGAGAGCACAAGAATCCAACTCACTACTTCACCAGGCCAACTCGAGAGGAGGGGCGACAAGCTTGACCTTCGCGAAATAAGGAATCATCGCGCGAAACCTTTGCAAGGTTGTAAGGTAGGATGTGTGTATATGTATATATATATATATATAACGTGCCGTTATATTTGTTTTATTAAAATGAAAGGTGAATAATTGAAATCTTCAAAGGTGAAATATCATTTCATACGAGTCGACTGTATAGCGATAATTTTACAGTATTCCGAAATTCACTTTCATGCATGGTCATTGGCACATACGATATTTTGAACACCTTTTGAATATAGCGTGTCAGTGACGAATTTTTATATGTAAATTATCACTGCTCCAGTTGCCCATTTTTTTAAGCAATCACTTCATTAAATCATTAATGATACCTGCTTTTACCTGGGAATGGAATTAGCGAATAAAATGGATGATAGAATATTCCGAAGTACTCTCAAATGTTGATATTAGTGTTCGTAACTGCATTTCAGTTGGGACGGAGAGAGAACGTGTCTTTCTTTAGAATTAAATGTGGCACGTAATTCTCGAGGAGTCATGAATAGCAGTTAGGTTAATATTTCTATCAGGAAACATAGCAATATGGACCTTAAATGCGATTTTATCATCGGGTAATTATCAAACTTTGGTGGATCTTTCTAAGAACCTCTTAAATTGCGTCTTATGTATGTAGGTTTCGAGGAGTATTGTTTAATAAGTGAATTTTAAACGAGAACACGGAGGGAAAGCGGTAATGAGTTTCAATCATTTTATTATTTATTCAAACTTACGCATACGGAAGAGTTTGCTTTCCGCAACTCAACGTCGGATAATTTCAGCTTGATAAGGGGGAGCAATATTCATACGAAAATGAAGGGGGAGATAATACCGCACTGAAAAAGGGGAATGATACCCTCATAAAGACGAAGGGGGAAACGGTACCTCTTTCAAAAGTATCTTTCAAAGGCGATCTGGAATAATATTTCCACGCACGAAAACTAAGGAAATAAAATTTTCACGCGAAGGAAGTTGAACGCAGAGACAAACCTATTTTACGCGTATAATAGCGAAAAGTGGACAGTTTTGGCAAGAATACCCGAGATGGAATACTATACCCGCATTCACGAAAAATAGGATGGAATAAAGTTTTCCATGAAAATGAGATTAGAATAGCACCCCGTATCAGAATGAACAACGAATAATTTGTTCCTGAAAACGGAGCAGGAATAATAATGGTGTCGCGAAAATGGAAAGCGATATAGACATTAGTTTCCAAAAATAAAATTAAGTTTTAAACCATGGAAAGAACTGGGATGAAATCGCAGGTTTATCATATTTATCTCACACACACACACACACACACACACACACACACGCCCGATGCAAATAAAAAACTAAGATATTTGTCGGAGGATTTTATCTTGCGAACAGCATCATCTGTTACGTTTTTGAAAGATAGAATTTCAAATATTTCTGAAACAATCGGTTTATATTTTTCTCTAAATGATTCCCTATTTTTCTTCTCTTCTCTTTTGTACTTAAATGACATTTTACTCTTTTTTAAAGTCTTTCCCGTAAAAGGTTTATCGTTCCTCCAGATTTATTGTTTTATGGCCCTCTTTCTACCATTCGTGCATATAGATACACTCTATATACTGTGTATATATATATATAATATATATATATATACAGGGTGGGCCGTAAGTTTCCATACATAGGAAAAATAAACATTTTATTATGGACAACCATTTTTATTTATATAATATGCTCTACATGGTTGCCATTGTTTTGAAAACACATTTCAATACGTGTTCCCCACTGTTGATGAACACGCATTAGCACAGTTGACGTTATGCTTGTAATGGCGTTGGTGATACGTTCCTTTAGATGATTTATGTCTCGTATCTTTTCCTGATACACCATGGCCTTCAAGTGCCCCCAAAGATAGAAATCAAGGGGGGTGAGATCTGGGGATCTGGGAGGCCACTCCACAGGACCACGCCGACCAATCCAAGCATCCGGAAACTGCTGCTGATCCAAATACCGACGCACGTGAAGACCATAATGAGGTGGGGCTCCATCTTGCTGGAAGTAAACTGGGAAGTTACCTTCCTCGTTTAGCAGGGATGGGAAAATCTCTTCTTGCAACATGTTAAGATACCTTTCGGCATTAAGATTTCCACTGACAAAAATTGGTCCAATAATTCTGTCACCCCATATCCCGGCCCACACCATCACTTTACCGGCACCTTGCATCTTCGTCGGACTCAGCCAGTTAGGGTTAGCATTACTCCAATAACGTATGTTTTGCCGATTAACCTCTCCATTGACGTAAAAATTTGCTTCATCAGTAAACAAGATCTTACGTCAAACGCATATTCTTAGGGTATCTGAAACATAAAAACAAACGTTTAATTTTTCCTATGTATGGAAACTTACGGCCCACCCTGTATATATATATATATATATAATATATATATATATATATATATATACTGTATTCATGGTGTTCTAATCAAATTTTCTTCTAATTCTTACACTTGTCAAGGGAACGCAGTTTCCCCGTTTCCTATTCATATATATTCCTTTTAAGAATTCGTATACATACAAGCTTTACATAATGGAATTCTACAAATGAAAATTCATATGTATAACATTCATACAGATGCATATTTTATGAGTGTCTGTAAAGTGATAGCACGCTACTCTTCAGTCTTATGGGAAACATACGCTTAAATGGCTCGTTCGTCCGCGGAAAATAAATCGTATGCAAGAGGAAATAGAATTATATTGGTCCAGAACCGGCTAATATTATAAGGAAGAAAAAGGGAGAGTAAGGGAAGGGGATTAATGCTGAAATAATGTAAGTTAAATGAATATTTAATAGAAGTGAGTAAGGTAGCACCTCATTTAAAGTTGTGGAATGGAGGTTTATCACGCAAGGAGCGTAGGAAAAACGTTTGAATGCAGGACGAACGTTGAAGTGCATGCAAGAAGCGAGGAATCATTAATAATGGTATGAATGAGGGTTTTAGATGAGAGTTTAAGGTTACCACCACTCACTCATTATCAAGTGAAGTGGTACGTCTTATTTCAAGGAAGCGTGTTTTACAGTGTCACCGATTATTACTGTACGTATCAGTTGCCATCAGTATAACACACACACACACACATATATATATATATATATATACACAGTATATATATGTGTGTGTGTGTGTGTGTGTGTGTGTGTGTGTATGTCTGTGTGTGTGCCATACTGATAATAACTGGTACACATAATAATACCATTAGCCTTCTTCCCTTATCCTCCTTTTTTTCTCTTTTGTAATGCTGGTCCTAGACCCATGCAATTTTATTTCCGCTTGCATACAATTTATTTCTACATACGAACGAGTCCTTGGGGAGGAGATTGTAAACACCAATCGTCCAGGGAAGCACTCTGCGGAGGACGTTAGATAGAAGACAGGGAGTGCTGGAAATCCCGTATCTCTTGTCACCGTCCACTTTAGATGTTCTTTTTCCGTGTCTCATCTACCCTATGAGCAGTCGAGCATGCTCTCAAACACACATTTCTCTCCCTTTTTTTCACTACCCATACACGCATCTTAAACACTACATAGTCTTTTCAGAATTAAAAACAAATGGCAACAAATTCAAGAGCTTGGAGTCCCTTGGGGAGAGGACCATAAATGTCCCCACTTCTGGCTCCCTCGCTGCCGATGCCAGGAATGCAGACCCGGAAAGTAGGGCTGGAGCTGCTACTACTCATTCGAGATGTTCTGAGCCTCTGCCTGATTCACTTTTCATAAACTTCTGCAACATTCGCGGCCTTTCCTCAAATTTTCAATCTGTTGAATACCACCTCTCCTCCTCACTGAAACTCAAGTGTCTGGGATAACTGACAGCAACCCCTTTTATGTACCCTTTTACTTTCTCTATACTCATTTTCACCTCAAAGGTGGATGTTGCATATATGCACACAATGACCTAACTTGTTCTCGTATTCCCGAACTCGAACCCTCCGAATTCTATGCCCTCTGGCTACAGCTTACGTGCCACTCTCAAAATAATACATCTGCGCTGTCTACCTTTCTCCTAATTCTACTGACTATCCAAAACTCTTTGACTACCTTACTTCCAAAGTGGAATACATTCTATCCCACTCACCTTTTGTTGGAATCTCCATTTTAGATTTCAATGTTCACCACCATCTTTGGCTTTCCTCCCATTTCACTAACATCCCTGATGAACAAGCCTACAACTTTTCTAACCTAAATGATCTAAGGCAGATTGTAAAGCACCCTACTTGTATCTCCGATCGCCTTGGATCGCCTTGGATTTATTTCTCACTTCTCATCCTTCTTCTTACTCTGTCGAACTTTTTTCTCCGTTGGTCTCCTACGACCACAATCTTATATTTGTTTCGTATCCTATCGTTCCAATTCGGCTTTTGGATCCTCCCAAGAGGAGACGGTTTTGGCACTTTGATGCCGCTGATTGAGAAGCCCTTCGCCCGGGACCCCTTCGAGTGTGCTGAGCGCATCACGGAAGTGATTTTCTCGGGCATAAAGACGTACATTCCATATTCTATTCATACTAGTAATGCAAAAAAACCTTGGTTTAATTTCACTCGTTCTAATGCTGTCCGCAGCAGAGAGGAGTCTTTCAGAAGGTACCGCCGCCATTTAACTCTTGATTCTCATTTAGTTTACATTTCTGCCCGGAATCGTGCAAAATCTGTTCTTCAACTCGCCAAACTTCCTTCATCAGACAAAAATGTGAGAACCTATCTACCCATAATTCTAATTCTTCTCATTCTTTCTGGTACCTAGCCAAGAACCTCTCCAACAATTTTATGTCTTCTTTCTCTCCTCTTTTTCATTCCAACGGCTCAGTTTCAGTCTCTTCTGATAAAATTAAACTCTTTGCTCAAACTTTCGCTTCCCGCTCAACCCTGGACGATTCGGGGGCTGTTCCTCCATCTCCTTTTCCCCCCGACTTAATTATATTCGAAATTAGACTCTCTTCGAAAGATGTTTTTTCTACCCTATCTGGATTCAACTCTAACAAGGCGTGATGTCCTGATGGGGTTCCTTTCGTTCTCAAGAACTGTGCTTCTGTGCTGACACTCTGCTAGGCAAACTCTTTCGTTTTTGTCTCTCATCTGGTACTTTTCCTTCCTGCTGGAAATTCGCTTTCATTCAGCCTGTTCCAAAGAAGGGTGACCGCTTTCAAACCTAACTCTCGTCCAATTGCTT
>JAJOZX010002768.1:110000-280000 GCA_023014485.1 Bathynomus jamesi
TTTGGTGGTGTAGCCTTAGTGAATCTTGTGTTGAAATCATTCTGGATATCATGCATCGTTTTGCCAGTATGTGACCTTTCATGAGCCCATGTGCTCATCACTATCCTTTCCTCCAGAGTGTAAGTGGACGGGTCTGCTATTGTTCACACAACTCTAATGCCTGGAAAAGAAGAAGAAATGTCAATGAATCACGTATAAATTCAATTAATCATACAAAATAAAATTGGTATTACAATATGTACATTTTGTTGGGGGGTGACGGGACTTTTCAAACACCCTGTAGCCCGAACCCTTTCTACCTTATCAATGTCTCTTCTGAAGTATAGGCTGTCTAACTTGAAATTGAACCTAGGGTAGGCCTAATGTATATCAAGAGTCCTATGTCTAATTCCAGGTTCAGGGTCACAGGCTGGTTTTAATCTTGAAAGACGTTACTAGCAAAGGCATCGTCAAATAAACAAAATTAATAAATACATGAAAAAACACTTAGAAGGCCTAAGCGTACTTGAAATGAATAAATAAATGCACATATATAATAATTGTTTGCTCTTGTTTTCGAGTAGCTTATAAATAGCAATACTAAATAAACTGCGTCACAAATTCATAATATTTTTAAAGGAGCAAAAAATAAGAAACTAAATTATTATACAAATGAAATGTTTAACTTGTCCGGCTTTAGATACTTGAAACATTTAAGCACCGTTTTCAGTTAATTGGAATATCTAGTAAACATTTTAAGAGAGTTTATTATTCATTTCAGAAAGCTAAGTTCATTATGAAAGATGTCGAGTAGACGTTTCATATATACACTGTAGGAGACAAGCCTTTAAGTATTTTATACATACAACTATTTAGTTAACATTATACAGATAAGTGTTCAAATGATGAAAAAAATCAAACAAAAAGTCTATAAGAATTTTATTTATACAAATATTTTGTTAAATTGTGATTTAATCTTCAAAGAGTTTTCTATCCGTTATCGTACATTTGTGGATTTGTCATTGTTCTTCTGAACATATCGAGTGGGATCCTTTTCGGTTCTTCATTTATTATGTGGCCAAGGGCATTCACATCAGCTGCAGAGTAATGTGAACGTTGTGTTTGTTTCCTTTACTCTTTAAACCGAAGACACATTCATCTGAAAATTTAATCTTTCCAAGGAAATCTGGATCACTGTTGAACTTTTGTCTCACTGTTTCAGCAAACTGCAGCCGTCTATCAGAATCATTATCGTATATATACTGAGAGTAACTGGGTTTGTAATCGTGGTACCCCTGTGATTTCAATATTTTTGCTACTGAAAATTTTGAAATACCCAATTCCTGTGCGACTTTTGTCGTTGAAGTTGTTGGATCGACTTTTTTCTGTTGTTGTTGCCTCCTGTCGCCGTTACTGGCCTTCCGCTTCTTGGACGATCTTTTACCAGGTTCCGTGTTTCCAAAAGTTTGAGCTTCCAGTATGGAAGAGTGGTTGCATTTGGTGGTGGTTTATTATAGTTTTGTTGAAATGAACGCAAACTTTCTCCACAATTACTATAAGAAATAGCCCACGATACAAGACACATGGCGCTGACTGGGGCTAGGGCCTTTCTGTTCTAGCCTAGGGTCATTCCTGGCCTTGTAAAGTTGCTTTGAAAAGTATCGCATACATTGCAGCGATATTACTGGAATTTATTTATTATTAACAAATTATTTGTATTTATAAAATCCTTAAAGACTTTTCTCGCACCCATATAACCAAACGTCTAGTACCATATTTCAACTCCATTTAACAGTTAATATTTTTTCCTTTTATATTTAAATATTTTTATTCACCTTTTCACGCATCGTTTTCATTCCTCCATGCTTATTCTTTTGAAGACACAAACGGATTTTGTTTTCTCTTATTCACCCGTAAACAACTTTCCTTTCCGTCACTGTCACGGACCACCTTTTTTACAATTCTGCCATTACATATTTAAGGATTTTGTACAAGGAAGCGAATGTTTTATTATCATACTGTATATACTCTGGATCCTAACTCGTTAGTTTTGAACCACTGTTCAACTTTTTACTCCATTTAGAATCTTCGTTCCAATCCTAATAACGTTTTAAACACCTTCGTTTCGTCATTCTGTTTATTTCATCATAGCATTTCTCCAAATCCACGAACGTTGATCGCCTTCTTCATTATTCAGTGCATATCTTAATCAATTCGCGATTGCGGCTCTGTTTCTCTTTTGTCTTTGCGTTTTGTAATGTACGTATCTTCCTTTTCTCGCGTAGACTTAAAACATTTATATAGGCATACGAGTAATTGCTAGGCACTCGGATAGCTCTTACCTCGGAGTAATCTTATAATGCGTTTCCTCTGTCAGCATTTCAACCGTTAACAAAATATTTAGCGGAAAAACTTAACCAACTTTGTTGTTGTTGTTGTTGTTATTGTTGTTGTTGTTGTTGTTGGCAAATATAATCATTAAAGAACTAATCCAGGTTCTCAAACTTTGGCTTTTAAAAAACATACTTTTAAGAAAATTCAGTAACGTTCAAAAACTTTAATGGAACTTTTAAAATCCTTTTTAAAAAATTAATATGAAAAATATCTCTGATTTCAATCCCTGTAATTATCGTGCTTTATTAATTTCTTTTATTCTAAGAAAGGGATATTGTTTCGACTCATTTTTCTTTTAAAATATTTCATGAAAATGCATTTATATTACATAAATTATAAAAGATTTTATTCATAATACTCAGAAAACACTAAAAAGTTAAATGGAAAGAGATAAAATAAATATCTCTTCTCTCTCTCTCTCTCTCTCTCTCTCTCTCTCTCTCTCTCTCTCTCTATATTAAGCTAAACAAAGAATTAAAAACAAGTAAAAACTAATGTGTTGCGCGCTGTAGTTCGATTCAACTTGCTGAAAAATCGAAAGTAGAGTCAATAAGAGATTTCGTTCCCAAATTATTTGGAATTGTGGATCTCAAGGCTTCGACTTTTTCCATACTTCTCACAACGGAGAATCCCACATGGGACTAAAATCGGACATTTTTTCCTTATATATTCGACTCTTATTTCTTTTGTATCGTCATTTCGTTGTTTTTTTATTTGCTTATATTTTGTTGCTTCTAGTTCGATTGAATATATTGATTTTTGTACGAGCTCTTTATCGATATTGTTAATACAGTATATAAACTGTTACTCTTATATACGAGAATATATTGCTTTCACGTGTTTAGTTGTGAAATTCATTCCAGATATATATATACAGGGCGTCCCCAAAAAATGTATACACACTTTAACAGCTGATAGCTCAATTGATGTTTCTTTCTTTCCAAGTTAAACCCATTAGAATTAATAATGGCAGTCAGACTAAGCTTTGAACAAAGGAAATTCATTCTAAAATGCTACTGGAAGTGTGAAAACGCAGTTGAAGTGCAAAGACAGTTTAGGAGGGAGTTTCAAACAGATCCACCAACGCGACTTACCATCACTCGAATTAGAGATAAGTTTGAAGCCGATGGAACTGTTCAGAATGTCCACAAGAAGCGTTCCGGAAGACCACGGACATCGACAAGCCCCACAAAGCAAGAAAGAGTACTGGAAACGTATCACCAAAGTCCAAGAAAATCTGTGCGGCAAGCGAGTCGTGAGGTAGGAATTTCAGAATCGTCTGTCCAACGCATTTTGAAGCGCTGTCAATGGAAAAGTTACATTCCAAGATTAGTCCATGCTATTAATGAGATGATGATCCGGACCGAAGAGTGGAGTATTGTATTGCGAGTGGTACTTGGCACGATGTGGATGTGGATTGGACGAAGGGGTTTCGTAGAATACCCTCCGCGTTCACCAGACCTCACACCACTAGACTTTTTTTTATGGGATACTTAAAAGACAAAGTCTACGCTATAAAACCTGCAACAGTCGCTGAATTGAGAGCAGCCATTGAACGAGAATGCACACAAATACCAAACGAAATGTTTCGTGATGTTTGCGATTCCATTGCTTCGCGTTATCAGCAGTGCCTGGACCAGAACGGACGTCAGTTTGAAAACAGGCGTTGACAAAACAATTAAATAATGTCTGTAGATTCTATTACATTTTGAAAATGAAATGTATTTTAATAAACACTGCCTTTATAATTATTTAAAGTGTGTATACATTTTTTTGGGACGCCCTGTATATATATATATATATATATATATATATATATATATATATATATATATGGGATGTGCTAATTGTTTTGTTTTTCCTGTACATTGTATATATTTATGGGTATCTCGCCGTTTATCTTCATTCCCTGACGAGGTGTAGCTTTGAATACACGAAAGACCTTGGAATCGTTTTTCTTTTTCCTTGTGGGTTTGCAGCATATATATATATATATATATATATATATATATATATATATATATAAAATTTTCCATAGAAACAAAAAGAAAACATGAAAAACAGGAAAGAGATGCAACAACTTCAAAGATTTAGATTCATAACAAAAAAAGATGTCCAATTACCATAGAAACGAGTATATTCGTTTTGAAGGAAGACATTTTTTTAGAATTGCATTTTAAGAAACAATGCACACATACACTGTGAAAATGAATGTTTTTAAGTTATTAAAGTTATTGGCTTAGATAATAAAGGTACGTTTTGTTTCTTTAAAAGACGCTTACTGACAAAGGGTTTTCTTCAAAATGCATGTATTGGTGATCATGGTAACCGGAAGGTGTTCTATGAATTTAAAAATCTTTGAAACTGCTGCGTCTCTATCTTTCATGATCTTTCATCTTTCATCTACTGAAGACACGACGTATGAAGACGGGTGTGTATACATATACATATATATATAAAACAAAGATAAAATATCAAGATAGCAAACTTTTCAAATCTTTTCCTTAAGCAAAACAACTAAATTAAACTACAAATAAATAATATATTAAACTCCTTAACTCGTTATATATATATATATATATATATATATATATATATATATATATATATAGCAATCAAAGCTTCTCGTAAATACATGTAAATACACGTAATCATTGTGTATTTATCAGTTGAGATAATTTTAATTTTAATTATTTTAATTTTCTTTTGTATTGATGTAATTTTAATTATTTATTCTTATTTTTGTTTTAAGGTTTTAAGATTTATAATTCATTGATGATGACAAAAGATTTGTCGAAACGTCTGATGTACAAAAAATAAACGAAAATGTTTGCTGTTGTGTTGGTCCTTCTTTTCATATATATATATATATATATATATATATATATAATTTCTTTGAAGTATTGTCTTGAAAATCTATTTCCATCTCCAAAATTGTACATTATTGGAAATCGAGTTAAAGGTCTTCAAGGAAAATAATATATATATATATATATATATATATATATATATATATCTGAGTGATACGATTTCATGCGAAAATAAAATTGAAATAAGATTAAATGAAACAGAAATAAATAATAAAAAAAAGGTAACTTTTTTATTTGTTCGTTCGCGTCAAAAAGTTTTTTTTTTTGTGGTTTTTAAAAATTATGGTAAACATCTAAAATAGAAAATATTTTTTGTTCCAGTCCAGAAAATAAATAAATGTTCCAATTAAAAACAATACATATATATATATATATATATATTATATATATAATATATGAATAAAACCACGAAGGAAAGGAAACACAAAATGGTGCTCAAGCACTTTCGTCTAATGACATCCTCAGGAACACTGAAGTACATAAAAAGGGTTAAGCCTATATATAGGTTACAGAAAGAAAAAAAAAGAGAAAAAATAAATAACATACATACACACACACACATATATATATATACATACATATCTACATATACAAATACATACATACATACATACATACATATATACAATAAACAGAGAAGTAAAAAAAAAAAAAAAAAAAAAAAATTAAAAATTAAAACCTTAAAGGATTACCAGTGAGGCGTACAAATTTGTAAGGAAAAATATCGATTTTTAGCACAAGATCAAATGGATTATAAAGATACAAATTTATACTGGAACTCTGCCGGGTTTTAACACAATGCTGCCTATGGTCAGGTTTCGATATATATAAAAAAATAAAATGCAAATTAAAAGTTAATCGATTTTTAGCACAAGATCAAATGGATTATAAAAATACAAATTTATACTGGAACTCTGTCCGGGTTTTAACACAATGCTGACTATGGTCAGGTTTCGATATAAAAAAAAAAAAAAAAAAAAAAAAAAAAAATTAAATTAAAAGTTAATAAAGTAGAAGACAAGTTTACCAAAGATTTAATGTTTTACCCTTCTTATCTAAATCTTTTCAAAGGAATTCAACATAACAGGATCGAGTTGAAAAAGACCTTTGCTTATGTTGAAGTTATTTGAAAGTTGGATAATGGCAGACTCAAGAATATTTCTATTAACAATGTTGCTTGAATGGAATAAAACATTGTTAATAGAAATATTCTTGAGTCTGCCATTATCCAACTTTCAAATAACTTCAACATAAGCAAAGGTCTTTTTCAACTCGATCCTGTTATGTTGAATTCCTTTGAAAAAGATTTAGATAAGAAGGGTAAAACATTAAATCTTTGGTAAACTTGTCTTCTACTTTATTAACTTTTAAATTTTTTTTTTTTTTTTTTTTTTTTTTTTTTTTTTTTTTATCGAAACCTGACCATAGTCAGCATTGTGTTAAAACCCGGACAGAGTTCCAGTATAAATTTGTATTTTTATAATCCATTTGATCTTGTGCTAAAAATCGATTAACTTTTAATTTGCATTTTATTTTTTATATATATCGAAACCTGACCATAGGCAGCATTGTGTTAAAACCCGGCAGAGTTCCAGTATAAATTTGTATCTTTATAATCCATTTGATCTTGTGCTAAAAATCGATATTTTTCCTTACAAATTTGTACGCCTCACTGGTAATCCTTTAAGGTTTTAATTTTTTTTTTTTTTTTTTTTTTTTTTATTATTTTTACTTCTCTGTTTATTGTATATATATGTATGTATGTATGTATGTATGTATTTGTATATATAGATATGTATGTATATATATATATATATGTGTGTGTGTGTATGTATGTTATTTATTTTTTCTCTTTTTTTTTTTCTGTAACCTATATATAGGCTTAACCCTTTTTATGTACTTCAGTGTTCCTGAGGATGTCATTAGACGAAAGCGCTTGAGCACCATTTTGTGTTTCCTTTCCTTCGTGGTTTTATTCATCATAAATATTTTTCACGTGTTACCTTTGTGAAATAATTTTCATATATATATATATATATATATATATATATATATATATATATATATATATATATATATATATATATACTGTACTAAAGATACATCGTCGTTTTGGCTATGATTCTGTTATTAATGCGTAAATTGGAGGCCTGAGCTTTGAATTATTCGGTTCGTACTTGCCGAAATCCGTTTTTATCCATGTCGTAATTATGTTTTGGTCCAAACCCGTTTAATTAATTAATTAATTAATATTAAAAAAGTATGTTCATATCCAAACCAAAACGCTTTTTAATATTAAAAAAAAAGGATATCGAAACCATTTTATGATAAAGTTACGTAATCGTCCGAAGGGACTTCGCAACATCTAAGGTCATACGACGAATGGGACCTACGACTTTACGCGTGAATCGAACCAGGGTTCCATTTGACTCCAGGTTTGTTACTGAATATATATTAGTTAAATCATAAATTCTAAGTTCTTCTCAAACTTTATTTACCCGCCGAAAGTTTAAATAAAGTTTGGTCTTCAGACCTAAACCCGAAGCACTGTTTGGAAAAGTTGCAGCGCGCGGTTTCCAATATATTTTATCCATAGTTTATGAATGGTAGAAGCCTCAAAAATAACCATTCATACCTTCTGATGCGCACCATGTGGAAAATGCAATGAAAAAGTGGCAAAAGATAAGTCTAGGTTTTTTCATATGCATAAAATAAACAAGTCAGTTTGGGCTTAACTTCGGTCCATGGTTGCGTCCTGTGGCACTGTAGTGATGCCGTTTGAAATTAAATATGTGGTATAATTTCATTTGTTCAATTCTACCTACATATTACAATTACATTGTAAGTATAGGTAAGCGAGTTTATCCCTTTTCTTCAACCGCGAAGGGTCATTGAGACGGACGGTAATGTCACCCATCGGGAAAAATCAATATCGGAAGCCATAGTTAAGTCGAGTAAATTACGAACAAAGAGCTCGTCACTGTTCCCCTTTCCCCATTTCTCATGCAGGCTTGGGACAGTCCTTGGCCGGGTTTACATTGCAGTTGCTATTGTTGTTCAGGTCTGAAGAAGAGTTCAATTATGATCCCTTTTTTTCACTCTGTCCGACCCTGTTGACCGTTTCCTTTGAAACTGTCATCGAAATCCATAAATATCCATACGATGGCCGGAGTTAATGTAAGGCACGTACATCATTTACGTGTTACAGTATCATGCAAAAATAAATTTAGTAGACAACTGAATGAACTGAAGGAATAGAGGGATTTACAAAGTAATTTAAGGGGCGGAACTTACAGAATACACGCAATACATCTTATCGTTTTCGAAAGAATTAACTTTATACGCAACTCAGAGTAATATATAGGCAATATAATCACATTGGTCGAAATGGGGAAGGGAAATGTACAGTAGAAAAATGGCTTCTCGATACTTCCTAAAATGCTTCGAGACCACCCCTCCTTTAGATGACATAAACACCCTAGCAAGGAATGGAACGTTTAGTATTTGCCATAAACGTTTTATTGACATTTTATAAACGTTTATAACGTTTACTAAGCGTCCCGTTTGTAGCTCGGATTGATTTATTATTACTATTATTATGACTGAATTATGATAATGATGATAGTAATAATAATTTTCGTTCATCAATTTTTAAATAGTGATCTACTTTCGCTCTTTTAATGAATGCATTAAATCTGTTTTACAGTAATTTTTGTGCGTCTGTTTGGTGATAATATCACTTTTCTTGAATTTAAAAAGAGTATGTTTATGTTTAACACTCACGGTGAATGGTAGGGTGATCCGTTGGTTGTTGTATTTAGCAGGGCTGTGGAGTCGGTGATAAAATTTGCCGACTCCAACTCCGACTCCAAAAATTTTAACATTCCGACTCCGACTCCGACTCCAGAAATCTGACTTGTATAATTACGACTCCGACGGAATGTTAAGGCCAAATTGATTACGATTAGCTTTATTAGGCCAATGGAGATTCATGAACAAGGCATTTCGTCACCACCACATGACTCATCAGGTTACTTAGTGGCTGTAACTATGCCTTAATGGCTGTTTTTCTCTTTATTCAAAAATTACAATAAATCCCAAAATACAAACTGATTGAAACTTAAACAAAATAAGATTATTATTGGTTTAGCAAATTAATAAGATGTTTTTGTATTATTATAAACATCCGTAACAAAATGTACTAACCTAAACTGAATTTGTTCTTAAAAAAAGGATCACTTCCATTAAATCTTCTTTCAGTGATGCTTATCAAAATTATCAAATTGAAATCTAAAAATCTGAAAAAGATTTAGGGTTGCTAGTACAAAATTTTTTAATTTCCTTATTATTAATTATGTTAATTAATTAATTATAATCCTTAGTAATTATAAGCAACTATATTTATATATTATTTATATTTATATATTTATGTTATATATTATATATTATTTATATATTATATTATATATTAAAACATTAAGTTAAATCTATTTTATTCATAAAATTGAGCTAGGCCTAGGCCTAGGCTGCTATGGTTATAATTGAAGGATTTGCACCGACTCCGACTCCGACTCCATCCAACTATGCACTTCCGACTCCGACTCCGACTCCACTCAAAATTGACCGACTCCACGACTCCGACTCCTGACTCCGACTCCACAGCCCTGGTATTTAGTATTTAGTATTTAGTATTTGAACGGATGAGACAAAGTACCTTTTCCCAGGTGGTAGAGGTGTCATTCAGGTGGGTCCTAGCGAAGTTTCGTCTGTCGACGTTGTTTCAGTGACAACAGTGGCTTTCGTCGTGCGACCCGCTCATGAAGTCCTGATAAGTTCAGGGTTTTTCGAATTGTGGAACGATGAATAGGCGCGTTGGGTTTGCTAAAAATCCTTAAAGGTCTTTAGATGTTACTCGTGGATTACTGCTGATCTCACGAGCGAACGAGTCTCCTAACCGTCCTGAATGAGATCTTGTGGTTGGCCATTCTGGGCAAGGTTGTCGTCGTCTTTATGTCTCTCTATTTGTAAATAATTTGACGAACAGTCGACGCATGGATTCCATGTTTCGCTGGTATCTTTTCGTACCCCTCCCCAGATGTATGAGATGAGCATTAACAGTAGATCTCCGTTCGTCATTCGAGGCCTTCTTCAATGAGGGCATGATACCCAATTACGTTATCCGCACCAAAATGACGCCTGAAATGCAAAGAAAACTAATTACAAAGGTGATCAATCCCCTTAAAATATCATTATATTTATACGGAATGAAATATGTAAGCAAAGCCTCTTCGTTCAACAAATTTATGACGATACATAAATGGTTCAATTACTTTCGCGCGGTCCTCTTCACAATTCAGCAGACTAAGTTTTCTTTGTGCGACTCTCCATGCGTAAACTAGTTTCGAATGATAAGAGAGTGTTGCCAGATATGCAAAAAAGGTTTGTCATATGTAGATACAAAACATATTCTCCAGCCACAACTGTACAGATCGATTGCGATGGATGGGTTTACTTACTTTCTCGCACTTTTCGAAACGGTGTACGTGTCCCATAATAAAAGATTTTCCCATTATTATGGCCTTTATACAGGGTGTTCAAAAAGAAACGCAACCTGAAACAGAAAGAAAATGGTTAGGTTACAGTGATATATACATTCTCCAATGGGTTGCGTTAGTTTTCGAACACAAATTTTATATACAGTAAACCCTCGTCCAACGCGGAGGTTAGGTTCCTCGAGAACGGCGCGTTAGGTAAATCCGCGTTGGACAAACTTAATACCTTATGGGATAAATGGGGATACGTGAACGCGGCCGCGTAAAGTCTCCCATTAATACTTCGATACGTAGAATTTTTTTTCACACGTAAATGAATTTCCCTACCTATATTGTACATATATGAAATAAAAACAATAAAATCATAAACATAATGATATTTACATATGATAAATAAAAATATATTAAATGAAAATAGCACGTATCGTTTCTTCACTCTTTCGGATGGTGCGTATGGTAGACTCATTCACGTGATACTCGCGACCAAGTGATGTTATGCTCATACCACCACGCAACTTATCTAGACCCTTTATTTTTTCGGCTAATGTCATAACCTTACGACGTTTCTTCTCACTATCACTTGCAGATGCTTTACGTTTTGGTGCCATACTGCTGTCTAAGAGTAATAGCAAAACAACGGCAAAATACGACAAAAACAATCCAACACAACTTCACTGAACTTAACGCGGTAGCGGGACTGAGACAAAAGGTGATGCGACGGGTGACGCATAAGGGAGGGAGATGCGGGAGTGTTGGAGTGTAGGAGAAAACACTAGAGCGCGCATTGGCACGCGTACAGTACTACTGTATTAGAGCGTGTTTGGCAGACCGTGTATAATAAAATTTTCTGTTTTCGGCAAATAATTGTTCGCATTTATTTTTCCGTGTATAAGCAAATTTGCGCTGGACAAACACGCGTTGGACGAGGGTTTACTGTATACATTAAATCTGTTTATTATATATATATATATATACAGTATATATATATATATATATATATAAGCAAACAACCACAAGGAAAAGGAAACACAAAGTCCGAGCGCTTTCGTGGACCTTATTAATAAGGTCACGTGTTATTTTGTGATTCTAGTGCATATATATATATATATATATATATATATATTTATATATATATATATATTAGAGTGTCCAAAAATAAATTTTGTAATTTTTTACCTCCATGGCTACTCCTGTTCCTATATCTATCAAACATCTCCATGCAAATTTCAGCCTCGTTGAATATTTATTGGTCGCTATGAATTTCATTTTACTACTCATTTTCTAGTAGATTGATCTTCTAGGTTAAAAATGAAAAAACAAGGGCAACTACTAGTTTATTTGTTTCAAAACAGATTAAATCTCAAAGAAAACAGCTTATTTTTTTAGAAAATAGAATTACTCTTAAGAAAACAGATTAATTTTTAAAGAACAAAAATGATATGTTTGATAGAAAATTACATTTATCATTCGTTTATAATATACATCATACTTAGATTAAGGCTTCATCACTGACCTCCTCGAAGACGATGAGTAGTCTTGGCGATGTTTTGCTACTAATTAGAGGATGAATTGTTTTTGTTCTTCATCCTTCGTCAAAGATGTATTATATGCCTTGATAAGGGCGATACCCCTCTCTGCCGAATCATTGACAACTTTTAGGTTAGGTTGATCGCTATGCGTCGAAACTCTTGAAAGCAATCATCCTCCGTCCAGGAATTGGGATCGGTCCTCAGGAAGGTATCCTCCGCTCCTTCCTTCCTTCCTTCCTTCCTTCCTTCTTTCTTTAACAGATTGAAGATTCCCAGAGTCCTTTTGGTGACCATTTCATACAAATTCAAATCTTCAATGTTTCCTTCAAGCTTCAATCGACGAGTAACAGTGGTATTCTCGTTACGTTGGAGGTTTACGACCATCTTCCGCTTGATCTCGGCATCGAGTCTAGGATTGAAGAATGCAAGGCCGATGAAATGCTCTCTAAGATACAACAGGTGCCGTTGAAGAGCTGTAGATGTTTGCTTTGGAAATGGTCTGATTTGGTACTTTTGCAAGATTTTAAGAACAGAATATCGTTGAAAGGAGCGTTGATTCCGACGGGGGCCTCGTTCCAAAAACGTGCGTAGACCAAGGCGATGAACAGAGAGAGCTCGGTGATATTCTCTGTCTCACGTGCTGTCAGCTGTAGTTGATGTTTGAACAGATAAAGTTTGAGGACGTAGATGGCCTTGGCCATCCAGCGTGCATGGTGAGTTTGTCCTGGAGCGCGGACCTTGACTTCTTTCTCACAGCACCCGAGGAAGGTGAGGCAGAGTCGTAGCAATTCCTCGTAGTCATCACGCGATTGTTTAGACTCCAGTGCCTTTGTGAAGTACTGGATCATTTCTTCTCGAAGCTGGAACATCTTTGGATCTCTGAATAGGTTGTTTGAAGCCTTCATGAAAGAATCCTTCTGAAGTGATGGCCATTTTTTCTGAAAACGTTTAAAGAGAGTCATTTCCGGGCCACCTGTGGGTCCAAGAAGTGCGTCGCAGGTGTTTGACAAGACGACTTCAAGGATATGATGTCGACAAGCGATCCAGACAAGTTCCCTCCCTACTGCTTTTTCAATCATGGTACAGCCTCCCCTGTGAAGGCCAGTATTAGATGCAGTTGTGTCAAATACGAGACCTTGGATCTCACCGCGAAGATTCCTGTCATCAATCGTCGAAATGCAAGCCTTGGCCTGTTCTTCTCCTGTAGCTCGTTGTATTTTTGGCACGGCTAGAAGTTTTTCCATCCCATTTCCCGTAATGATTACCGCGGCTTGTTCGGCTGTTTCCTTTGCGCCGCCGATGTCGGGAAGTAGTTTCCCATCCCAGTGAAGAAGAAGGGGTCCTTCGACAGAAAACGAAGCTTGATCCTCTTTAGCTGCTGCCTGCCTTACTTGCCTTCTTGAACGACGGATGGAGCTGCGTGAAAGAGTCATTGTAGAAATATCATAGCCCAGGGCTTGAGCGACTGATCCAGCAACGAAGACTGCTCGTCGATCGGGAAGGTTGACGCGATCAAGAGCAGCAACCATATCTGGTGATGTGAAGATATTGTTTCGTTTCGGAGGATGAGAGTGTACATCTGCTCTTCCGGTCGAAGTCGACGGACGATAATCATCGTCTTCAGCGTTGAATTCTTCAGGGGATGAAGTGGATGTGCTGGATGATGGAAGAACAGCAGCTCCAGCCTGGAATGCAGCCTCTCTTTCTTTGTACCTTAGAGCTTTGTCAGCATCTTTCTCCTGTCTTCTCGTTGCATCATCAGGAATTGGCGGTCTTCTTCATTGTCTATCACCTTCAAGGCGTCCTTCGAGGCAACGTCGAAAAGCTCTGAGAGAGTCTCTTGGAACATGTTCTCTTTCACTCTGCAGCTTTGTAGCTGCGTCTTGCGGTTTTTCTTCAACGGAAGGAACTCTTCGTACAGCTTTGACAGCTTCCTAACGCAGGAATCGACTCGCTGTGTAGGAATCCTTGCTCTCTGCCATACTTGCAGGGCCTCTTTGCAGGCCAAGTAGCTCTCTTTAAAGGTCTTGAACTGTTCATGGTGGTGAAACTGAACCAAACGAAGCACATCACCACATGTGGGTAGCCTTGCAGTTGATAACTCGTTGCTGGGCTTTCCTAGAACCCACATTTCTGCAGATGAGCGAGTACTTCTAGCCATAACCTGAAAAATGAGAGAAAATAATGCATTAACCGTTTAGCACCAAAACACAATTATATAAGTGTTAAAGTAAAAAATTGCAGTCAAAATAAGTAAAGTAAAAAAATTGGTTACAGTGGTTAGTGGTTGATGGGTAGGAAGATAGCAAAATTTTTAAAAATATATTGAAGAATAAGTAAATAATAAACTTCAAGAGACATAAGCAATAGCAACATCCTTACCGGTTATAAATTTGCATATAAAGAACATAATTATATATATATATATATATATATATAATATATATATATATATATATACTGAATAAATATAATCATATGAATTAATACTTAATATTATGAATTAATAATTATATATATGAATTAATAATTAATATATCTGAATTAATAATTATATATATGAATTAATAATTAATATATATGAATTAATAATTAATATATATGAATTAATAATTATATATAGGAATTAATAATTAATATATATGAATTAATAATTATATATATGAATTAATAATTAATATATATGAATTAATACTTACAAGAGATACTAGTCCTGAGCTCTTGAAGTTTGAACGAACTTAAAACCGTCCTCCAACAAGTTTGAACTTGAAATGATGCACGAGTAAATGATTTGTCTGATTCACAAACAGCATTATACAAGAAATCGAACAATTGCATCATCCTCTGAAAGGTGGGCGGAATCAACGTGGCGTGACTGCCGCGTCCTCTAAAAATGAAGCGGGTAGAAAATGATTAGCTAATTAATTAATTGAAAATGTGAACATCATAGCGACCTCTTATTATGTACTGAATCGACAGATATTTTGCACAAAATCACTTCACATCTAAAGGAATAAGAGCAGCCATGTGGAGAGCATTTCCAGCTATTTTGAATTTTTATCCCAAATTTTGGACCACCCTAATATATATATATATATATATATATATTATGGGTTTTTGGCGAAATCGGTCTTTTTGCAAATTCTCCGGTCAGTTTGCAAAGAACCAAAACATAGTAATTTTAGAAAATGACCTAATTAAATGTTTGATCATTTTGCCAAAACACACAAAAGAAAACCTTCTATGAAGTAAAGGACAAGATTCCTTATAACACAAAAAATTTGTTAGTGTTACATTTAGGAAAAATTTCCTTGATCTGCCGAATCTGCTGAGGAATTTTAATGTAAATATTGCGTTCAGAAATTTAGATGTAATTAAGAATTCATTGATTAAGAACTCCCCTTTAAGTGAACAGGGTTGTGTATATAAAATTCCATGCACAATATGTGATAAATTTTACATAGGCCAAACTGGTAAGTCCCTTGAGTTACGTATTAAGCAACATCAATACAGTATAAGAATTGGCCAAGAATCTAACGCCATTTTCATTCACGTAAGAGATACTAATCACCCCCATTGACTGGAAAAATGCCTCCATATTAAGGTTTAGTAAATCTATTGTTAGCAGAAATATAATTGAATCTAGTGTGATCAAGAATAATGTGGATTTGGTCCTTAATATAAGCCCTGGGCTGTATAAATTAGACCCGTACATAATTAGAAAGTTGGCGTAGGGCCTATTGTTTTCTTGACCGCATTCTTTCCCCTTAACGGTTTGCTTTGGTTAAATATTATTTTAAGAATTGTTAACATTCTTATGTGTGCATTGTAATATTTCTTTCGTATATAATCTTTGTGTGCTTGGTGGTTTATTAGACTTTTGATCAGGTTGACTATTGGGAGAGTTTTTTCAGATTGTTTGTAGAAGTTTGGAATATTCTGTAAGATGTTGGCACCATTCCCTCTGTTTTCATTAAATTCTTGCCACTTAATTGCCTGCTTTAATTAAATACTATTTCTAATAACTGTTATAATAATTTTTGTTTTCTGTACATGTCAATTGTCTAATTTCATCTACAGTATATAGTTCTTTTATATTCAATAATTTAGCTTCCTTCAGATTAAGTTATCTATTGAAAAAATCTTGAGTGTTTTATGGTTTTTAAATTGAGTTGCCGACTGGGAATTTTTTTCGCTTGTGTATTTAACTAATTTACTTGGTAAAATCTGCCTATTATTTGTTTTTCCCTGAAGATGTGAATATATCACGAAAGCGCTCGGATTTCGTGTTTCTTTTTCCTTTTCCCTGTGGTTGTTTGCTTATTGCTTATATATATTATATATATATATATATATATATATATATATATATATAATATATATATATATAAAGCCACAATGAGGGGAAATCTTTTATTGTACATGTTTTCTTTGCTAAATATTTGAAGTTATATTTTTGCATGCAATTTGCTGGGAAGGAAAGGGGAGATCTTTTTATTATCATTTAATTAACCTAGGTTAATATAGTGCGTGTGAATTTATGTTGTAATAATTTTAAGTTAACTGTCAATTCGTGAGAGCCGTTTGGGAGACTGCGAATATTCAGGTTTAGGAAAGTCAAATGTCCATTGTTGTATTTTGTATTTCTTGTTTGAAAAGTGGTTTACTGAGATACACTTTGTGTTGATTAAGTTTTCAGATTCATTGAGTTATTTAGAATGTGGCATAATACGGTAATGAAAGTAATATATATATATATATATATATATATATATATATATAACTTAAAGAACGACGCTTGATAGGAGATATTCCGCGCAAGACGAGAGAGAGAGAACGAAACAAATGAAAAAATGAGGTAACCACCCGGGAATCGAACCCGGGATCTTCCGATTGCCGGTCAGATGCGATACCATTACACCATGGGCCTCACTCTTCCAAATGCCGTAATTCTTCTACATACTCGCAGAAACCAATGCCCCAAGGGGGCACCTCCCGCATGCCGTACATTATACATCAAACTGCAAAGAACACGCAGTCTAAATAACGTAAAGAACGACGCTTGTATAGGAGATATTCCGCGCAAGACGAGAGAGAGAGAACGAAACAATGAAAAAATGAGGTAACCACCCGGGAATCGAACCCGGATCTTCCGATTGCCGGTCAGATGCGATACCATTACACCATGGGCCTCACTCTTCCAAATGCCGTAATTCTTCTACATACTCGCAGAAACCAATGCCCCAAGGGGGACCTCCCGCATGCCGTAACATTATATACATTCAACTGCAAAGAACACGCAGTATAAATAACGTATAAATAACGTCTTGCGCAGAATATCTCCTATACAAGCGTCGTTCTTTACGTTATTTATACTGCGTGTTCTTTGCAGTTGAATGTGTATATATATATATATGTATATATATATATATAAAATGGAAGCCAGCGTCCGTAATTGAATACATAACTACATAACACCGTTTCACTATAATAAAGTGAAGATACAGAGATCGGGGGTTCGACTCACGATGTTGCTAGTTATAATAATACAAGAGTTAGAGCAATGGGCCACATTCGTTGGTCTGAGCTCTGTGCCATTTTTTTTTTTCTTTTTTGTCCTTCGTCATTGATTAAACGAACGAAAGTACGAGATTGAAAGGAAAATAAGGAATGCAAATATTTGGTGTCATTTAATAGTTTTACGGAAAATAAATTTTAATCAGTTATTTTTTGTCGAAAATCCATCCATAAAATGTTGAAATGACTCGAAAAATGAAAATATTTTCCTCTTCATATTTTTTTTTTTTTTTTTTTTGTAAATTTTATTTTATTTTATTTTTTCAGAATATCAAAACGGTCAAAGGTAAAATAAGTGTTTTGATCATGTTTTGCAAAATATTTGGCTCAAAATAATCTAATTAAATTAATTCTTTTTAGTTTTATTTTGAAATATATATATATATATATAATATATATATATATATATATATATATATTATATATATATATATATATATATATATTAGGGTGTCACTTAAATGCAAAGTTTGAAATTTTCATGCTGACACCCCGCGAATCTATTCCATTGGTAAAAAAAACATGGTGACTGAAAAATCTTTTTATTTGAATAACTATAAAAGGTCGCCCCCCCTTCCAAAGTTTAATGCTTGCGCGGCGTCTCCATAATCGTTCATTAGATATCTATATATCTCTATATATGTGTGTGTGTGTATCTGTGTGTGTTCTGAATATCTGAGAAATAAAGTGAACAATACTTAAACGATTCACCGTTTCTCATTTCAGCTACGTGATTTCTGGTGATGGAAACCCGGAAGTGTATATACCTATTAGGGGCAGCGGTTGATGAGGTGAAAGGATGCAAGCTTCCTTCCTACAGGCAAGCATTCGGTTACTTCCTTTACCTTCACCATGAAAAGAAAATGACAATACGTGACGCGTTGAGGAGTCACTTCGAGCAGTGATGTCCTTCTGGGAGAAAGCTCACATTCCAACCAGACTCGAGACACACTGCGTCAGCAAACTGGATAAAGTCTTCGAGGAGTGGAAAGGACTCAAAAAACACGCCTCAAGGACGAGCGATTCACACAAGACGAAAGAAAAAGAATTCATGAACGCCTCGATCGTCTCTTTGACATCGCCCACGCTGATGTGAGAAATTGGTCAAGTACCCAGAGGATTGGGAGTTCCTTCAGCAGCAGCGCCAGAAAGGACGTCCAGGTTCAATGGCAGGTTTGGACATGACCCATCAGCGCCAAGTCAAAGATTGTACTCGACGTCGGGAGGAAGAGGAGAAACGAAGAAAGCGATCAGCAGCTGAAATGGAGGCAGTATCCAACGAAGCGGTTTTGGAGTCCTCATCCTCCAGCTCAGATGATAGCGAAGAAAAAGGAGCATGTGGTGGTTCGTTAGCGTCTAAACAAAGAGCAACGAAGAACATCATGACATCGGAATTGGCGGCAGCGCTTGATCGCACGCAACTCTCGTCAAGAAAGGCCACATATCTGCTGTTTGAGGCAGCTTCCAGCTTAGGGCATGATGCTAGCGACTACAACATCAATCGTGGATCCATTCATCGTCAGCGTGAAAAATTCCGTACCCTTAAGGCTCAGCAACTGAAGAGCGAGTTCCAGGCAATAGTCCGTTGACTGTTCACTGGGACGGAAAAACTCATGCAAGATCTGACGTCACGAGAATATGTTGCCCGCTTACCTATTCTTGTATCTGGCTCCGGGACAGAGCAGCTCCTCGGGGTGCCAAAACTTCTGTCAGGAACCGCGCTGGCACAAACAAATGCCATCATAGATTGCCTGAATGAATGGGGAGTGACCGATCATGTCAAATCTATGTGTTTCGACACAACCGCGACAAACACAGGCCACCGTGGAGGAACTTGTGTTCTTCTGGAAGAAAAAGTTGGACGTGACCTGTTACACTGCGCGTGCAGACACCATGTACTGGAGTTTGGTGCTACAGGCGGCATTCGCAGCATCGCTAGATTCAGTATCTACCGGTCCAGAAATTCTGCTTTTCAAGCGCTTCTATGATATTGGACCCGCATTGACCAGCAACAGTTCCAAACTGCGGACACAGATGCGTTCACCAAAGCAGCTATTTTTAAGCATAGAACGGAGCTCATTGAGTTTGCAAATCACAAGCACTTCAAGTTCGTGATGACTATCAGGAATTCCTCGATCTTTCCGTCATCTTTCTTGGAGGAGTTCCATACAAGGGACTAAACTTCCGCGCCCCTGGTGCTATGCACCGGGCGAGATGGATGGCTAAGGGGCTCTATGCCATCAAGATCTGGCTCTTCCGAAGACAGTTTAAACTGACGAACACTGAGGAACGCGGAATTCGAGATATCTTCCTCTTTTCTGTTCTAGTTTACATGAAAGCGTGGGCAACAGCTCATCTGTCCATCGAAGCTCCGCTGAATGATTGGGAATTGATGAGGACGCTCCTTCGATACCCGCACAAGAAGATCTCTGATGGTACCACCAAGAAGCTGTCTGCGCACCTGTGGTACCATTCGGAGGAGGCAGGGTCTGGCGTTCTTTGATGAGAGGATATCGATGGAAGTGAAGTGCAGCATGGTTGCAGCGTTAGATCAAGAAGCCCCTCACATGCCGCCAAAACGACCTTTGGTTCTTGATACTATGTTCCTCAGTGACAGCAAAGGACTGGAGCAACTGATCACAAAGAACACCCGAGGATTCTTCTCAAAACTTCAGTTGCCAGATTGCTTTCTGCTCCACCATCCCAGTTCATGGACGTCAAACTCTGAATACGTGCAAGCTCGGGATGTGGTCTCCAAACTTGCAGTGGTGAACGACAGAGCAGAACGGGCCGTGGCTCTGGTGAAGGAGCTGAACGGAAAGTTGACAGTGAAAGAAGAACAGCTCCAGTTCCTCGTTCAAGTTGTCACTGACCACAGAAAGCAACACCCAGCTCCGAACAAATCAGCATTAGTGAGGACGCGAAAGAACTAATCATTGATCAGCGTATGAGCACCAATTATTCTGCTACTGTATATGTATTTTATTTCTCAAAGTTTTGCTTTTGTTGCTTCTCCATTTTGTACCATTATTCCGCCAAATTATGTCTTCTATTTGATTATATAATAAACTGTTTGTATTCTTTGCGTTTTTAAGTGTCTTACTTTCGTTATTTCACCAAATTGCTCTGTTTTTATTATCTGGTTCGGCCCAAGCTGTGAACACTGAACAGCTTGTTGACGTCAACAAATGGGTCTTGTTTTCAGTGACGAGGGCGACCTTTAAATGATGACCAATCAGGACCAAATTTCTCTTCCGTATGTTTTACACCAAATGGAACAATTTTAGGGGGTGTCATAGGAAAATATCCATCGTTTAATTTTCCCCCTATTACCTAGTGACACCCTAAATATATATATATATATATATATATATATATGGGAATGAACTCAGAATGGTTCCCTGAGGTTTTTTTATGAAACACACAGACCGTACATGGAACAAGGAACTCTTCTGAGAAAATTAAATCCACTATAGTCCGAATAAGTAATGGTAAATGACAAACACTATAGTTTTTTCTTTTTCATGATGTTAGCCCGACGTGGGCAACGGGGCACTCGCAAAGAGGTTCCAAAAATATAGCTTCCCTCACCAGCTATCTGCAAAGCAGATAGGATCCAGCTTTGGGACAGGATCTGGTGAGGGAAGCTATATTTTTGAAACCTCTTTGCGAGTGACCAGTTGTCCACGTCGGGCTAACATCATGAAAAAGAAAAACTATAGTGTTTGTCGTTTACCATTACTTATTCGGACTATAGAGGATTTAATTTTCTCAGAAGAGTTCCTTGTTCCATGTCCGGTCTGTGTGTATCATATATATATATATATATATATATATATATATATATATATATATATATATATATTAGGGTGGTTCATGTAATAGGGGTGAAATTTTTATTGCAGGTAAGTCACTGAACACGTGGATTTTTTAATTCTACTTGTTTACAAAAACCTTCATGCCAAATCTCTACTTGGTAGCAAAACTTTTAGTGGGTGCTCAAGCAGATGAGACACCGAAAAAGATCAGCTAAGGAGGACAGTGACAGGAGAAACGGGAGTTCCAGCATTCCCTGTCTCCTGCCTAACGTCCCCCCCCGGAGTACTTCCCTGGTCGATTGGTGTCTACAATCTCCTCCTGGTTTGGCTTTGTTTCGTTTGAAACCTTGACGGAAAACAAAGATAAAAATGGTTGAGGCAGCAAATTTATTAGAGAGAGGAACACTAAAGAAAGATCGGAGAAAATACAAAGGAAACATTTCAGTAGAGAGGATGGATCTCTCAGACTTTATCGATTCAGCGTCATTAAAGTTATTTGATACTTTCAAGATCAGCCGAGGGTTCTTAGGACATCTGATGAGTGGAAAAATCACCAAGACGATAAACGATCGCTTCTATCTATGTAAAGATTCAATGTTATCAACGACAGTGCTGAAAGGGGCGTGTCCATGATAAAGAATTTCAATGCAACCATTACCAAAGCCGAGATTCAAAAGCAGTTCCTCTTACACGTAGTGGAAATGCACCGACAATAATTTCCTGACCAGAATAAATCGACATTGCCCACCGGTAAATGTTCAGGCGACTAGATTTCATGTATGATATTAAGGTGATATCAGTGCATTTATGCCATCACTGAACGTTATATTGTGCGAATTCATTGGTTATCTAAATGTTATTTATCCAATTTACCCGCTGTACATATTCTAATGCTTGAGCACCGAGTAAATACTCTCGGATTCCACTCAAATTCGTCTCAGAGTTTTATGTTCTTAAGTCTAATAAAAAAAAGTACATGCTTGCTCGAATTTTTAATTTTCATTTATTTGAACCGCCCTAATAATTTCGAAAAACTTTTAATAAAATTAAAACAAACTTAAATTTTAGGAACTTCATTAATTTTTCTTTATTTAAACTTTGACTTTAGTTTTCAAAGAACTAATAAAAACATGAAGACGTGTAAGCTAGGGCGGGGCGAAATTATATCGAACGCAAGTTGTCATTATGAAACGTGGCTGAAAAGGTGCTCTAGTACCCACCTATCATAAAAACATCAACTTTTATAGCCTATGAATATGTGCATTCTCGCAAATTTGACCTCAATTTTGAAGAAAAGCCAAAATTTTGAAGCAAATTTAGTTTGGTTAAAAATTATAACGATAGTTCCTTTTATAAACCAAAACATGTTTTTATCACTAAATTATACGAAGTGTAACTGCTATCCTCTTTTTGATTCACTTAAAATCTGACTTTGTTTCTCTTTTTTGGATTCTCTAGCCGAGATTTCTTGCCGAGAATAAATAATTATTCCATGACGGGCGTCATATCCGTAGACTTTTTCACTTGCAGAGGAGATTTCCTTTACATTTCTTTCAACTGCCTGGGAATGACACGGGTATGTGTCAAGAATTATGGGTTTTTGGCAGTCATCAGTGCTACTTATAACATCAGAGAGTAAGGAAGAAGCAGTAATATCCACTCGTTACTCGTTAATCTATCCTAACCTAATTTAACCAAACCTTAACTAACTTAACCTAGCGTAATCTAATCCAGTCAGGACTAACGTATCTTTTTATCCGACAATAAAAATGTTTCAAGATATTTTTATATAAAATTTTTAATATTCCGAGGTACCAAAAGTGTTACCTCACAAAAAATTACCCCCACTACATATGTGAATTATCACACACTTGACCTCACTTATACCCAATTCCTCAAACAAAAACGTTCGAACTCTGCCGTAATAAGACTCATCAAATATGAAAATCAGATTGGAACGTTTTAAAATTTGTATACAATGTTTTACTTTGGATCATCGAAAGGGACACAAAAATAGTTCAACGTTGCAAAATACGAGTTAAAAAGAAGTATAAATTGCCCCCCCCCCCCCACCTCAAAAAAAAAAAAAAAGGTTTCTTCGAATTTTAAAGTATTTTGATTTCATAATCTTGAATGTTTAGATCAAGAACTTACTATAATACACTTTACTTACGGGAAAGTTTACGATGACGACGACGACAACGGTGTAAACGTAACAGATAGTTCGCCTCCGTTTTGTGTCGTCTTACAATCTGAAACTTTATTTGTAAAGTTTTTTACAACTTCGCAGAATTAACTTCGCACAAAAGTTAAATATTTCTAATTATGAAATTCAGTTTGAGAAATTTTGAAAAGTAATTTAGAATTAAAACTTAAAGTAAGTTAATTAAATTAAATAATGATAAACAGTTAGGAAGATCAGAAATTGGCACAACGACCAGTCCAGATGAACGTGGCCCATTGCGCTAACTTCCGCATTATTATTATTATTATTATTACCAGTACTATCGGCAGTCGAACCCCCGACCTCCGGTCATCACTTTGTTTAAAGGAAAATGACGTTACTCACTGAGCTACGGACGCTTGCTAATTAGGTGGAAACAGAATATAATTGATGGAGTGAGTGGTCAAGTGTAATTGGTTCGAAGAAATTAATCGGCGGTCTTCGTAATCGGGACCAACAGGGTGAACAATTAGGCATGTAATTGGTGACTTATTTAAAGCTAAAATGAAAACTGGGAAAAGTTGTAAATTACAGGGTTAAAATGAGGCTAATTTTCGTTAGTATTCTGATCCAACTGCAACGCTTTAGGTCATCAAATTAAATTGGTTGAAAGAAGACAAAGCTTTAAGCTTTAACACTATAATGGTTCCACACATACTTTCTTTAAAATATTTACTAATTAGGCTTTTTTTAAAATAAAAAGTATGAAGATAATATATATGCTATATATATATATATAATTTTGATAATCGAAAATCACACTATTTCATACGTAATACCATTCAGGGTGAATCTCATACCTGGGTTAGGCGCACGATATGTTGGGTGGTAGTACAAGACTGATTAGTAATTTCCCACGTCATCAACTTTCGGCCAATCAGGGGTTATGGGCGCGGCTTTCGACTTTACCTAAAAACATGTTGCCGCCTAAATACATGTGGCCGCAAAACTGCATATTTACCAATTTACCTATGTCGAGATACGTTTTTGGTATAATGTAGTTTGTATTAGTTGAATGATAAAATATTTAGATACTTTTTTACTTTATGAACAAATTATACTTTTTATGTATTCTGTCATATGTACTATGAAATTATATACTTTACTCACGAATATATAATATGACTAGAGTCAAAAGTAGTAATTAATAAGTAAAACAATTTCAATAGCTCAATAAAGGAAACAGTATGAGGCTACTTTGGTTCTCCGTTAACCAAAGCTAGGCCTTTTGCTGCGTGTACTTTGGCTTCCGTTTCAGGTGATTTAATTACGAATCCAGAAATCTAAAATTATTCAAATATACTTTACCTCCGCACTCATGATGAGAATGGAAAATGAGCCAAGATTCTGTTTCTGACAGTGAAATTTGTGAGAAAGTCTATTATAATTGCCATAATGATAGCTTAGTTAATTAGTAATTTTCGAGTAATGTAACAGTCGTATTGGAGGTCAAACTTCATAGAACGGTTGTTGTATCTGACAATACAACAATGATTAAAAGCGGTGCGGAGTTTAATTTAGTTAATATATAAATATATTTTTAATTTAGTAAGTAACAACGAGTCAGGTTTTAGTTGTGAAAATAACAACAGGGTTCTACGTAACATGTTTCACGGAAACAAATTTTCATTCCTCATCAATGTTGTTAGGAGAAGAATGGCACCATTTTGAAGCCCGGATGATGTCCTGCTTTGCTTTCGTACTGAGGTAAACTCGTTAAATTACCATTAGTTATAGTTATGATACTGACGATTCTTAGAGGACGTTTGCTCCTGCACTTCAATGATCTCCTCCACCCCACCTCCCACCCTAACACGTCTAATTTCTTTTTCAAGTCACCCTTCGCTCGTTCATTAGGTTAACACAAGTTGTGGTTACGCTGAATTACGATACGTTTGGTTACGTAAGGTAAGCGTTACTTCAACTTTGATTAAAACGCTCATAAACGATGACATTGTGCAAACAGAACACTGTCAAATTTCATATTTTGTATAGGTAAATCTCCTTATTAACAATATATATATATATATATATATATATATATATATATATATATATATATATATATATATATATATATATATACATATACAGGGTGTCTCAGAAGTTGCGCACCATAAGCTTTATTCAGATTTACGAGGTTTACGAGTCGAAATGATTTATAAGTGATGTTTAATTACAATATATTCGATAATGTTGGAATAATAAAATTAATAGTATGTACAGTTAATCAAAAAGCTATCTTAAAATAATTAAATTGAATGAAGCTATATTAGCCAGTGGTGTCTCAGAAGTCGCGCACCATTGGCTAATGTAGCTTCATTCAATTTAATTATTTTAAGATAGATTTTTTTATTAACTGTACACACTATTAATTTTATTATTCCAACATTATCGAACATATATTGCAATTAAACATCACTTATAAACCATTTCGACTCGTAAACCTCGTAAATCTGAATAAAGCCTATGGTGCGCGACTTCTGAGATCCCTGTATATATGGGGGGGGGGGGTCTGTGTGTGTGTGTGTACGAGAATAAGAGGGTTGTTCAAAGAATAAGTTGACAAGGTGTTTTGAAGAAACTATTATATTACAAGGCAAATAATTATTACAAGTATTTCAACAACAACTTGTTACTACTTTTCTACATAATCACCAAACAGATTCAAACATTTGTCGTAGCGTGGGACAAGTTTTCCGATGCCGGTCGAGTAAAATGTAGGGTCCTTAGTTTTTAACCAGTTTGGGTACGGCAGCTTCTGCACCAGGATCGTTTTGAAATTGTTTACCTCCGAGGTGTTCCTTTAGGGCTGGAAACAAATGGAAGTCGCTTGGGGCAAGGTCAGGACTATAGGGGGAATAATCCATGACTTCCCAGTAGAACGATTCCAAAAGTTGGCGTGTTTGATTTGCAGTGTGAGTGTGGGCATTGTCATGGAAGAACACCACACCTGCAGTAAGCAGCCGGGACGTTTTTGTTCTGATAGCCGTTCGGAGTCGCTGTAAGTTTTCAGAATAAGAAGTGGCATTTATTGTTGTCCCTTTTTGCATGAATTCAACATACAAAACGCCTTGATGGTCCCAAAAAATCGTTGCTATCACCTTACCAGCTGATGGTGCAATCTTGAACTTTTTGGTTCGTGGTGACAAACAGTGTTGCCACACATGCCTAACAAAATATTGCTCTACCAACAACATTATTGTACTATGCAAAAATGCCCCCCAACAAAGAAGGACAAGGAGAGAGAGCAGAAATCAAGATTCCGAAGCTCTTAAAAAGATGCATTTTTTTTACTTGCTATTCATCTGATGTTAATCATGTTTATGATAAACACAGCTTATCACAGTATTTCATCATATATATTTCACACACACACACACACACACACACACACACACACACACACATGTAACAATTTGTTACATCATGAAATATGAAAGCTGTGTTTATGATATACTCGTACAAATACTTACGAATCCACATCCTGAGCAGACCCAACGTATGAATTAGGTATTTATTTATTTCATAAGAAAACGAAGCTAAATACTAGTTCGCTTTTAGCTGCTGGATTAAATATATATAAAAAATTCTTTTTAGGGTCTATTTGATCGTTTTTCTAATGTCATACGGCAGAGAGAATCTCCAATTTGATAATTTCCTCCAAAACACGTAGATATCCCCCTCATCACTAAAATCACGAGTCACGAAGATTATAGTTCTAAATAGACCTTAAAGGATTCAAAATTTGTAGATAAAAAATATACTAATAAACTAATTGCGAAAATAACGAGCAAATAAAGTATTTGTATACTTAAAAAAAAAAAACTAGCCTCGGTGGTGCAGTGGTTAGCGTCGCTGACTACGAATCCATCGGCCCCGGGTTCGATTTCTAGTAACGGCAGGCAGAGCGCAGTAACCCAGCTGTTCATCCTTCCACACAATAAAATTGGTTGGTAGAAAAGTGGGTACCCTTCGTAGCCTAGTGGTTCAGACGCTGGGCTGCTGATCGAGAGGTCGTGAGATCGAGTCCGGGCAAGGACTTTATAATTTCTGACCACCGGCAGTGGGTCGTGGTTCGGATTCCACGTTAAGCTGTAGGTTTAAGGTGGAGCAACAAGCTTGACTTTCGTCAGAATGAACAACTCGGGCGGAAAGAAAACCAATGTTATAATCAGTGGTGGGCACCGTTAACCAAAAAGTTAACTTCGATAACGATAATCCGTTAACCCCAATTTTTAACTCCGATAACGATAATCCGATAATTTTACTACAAAGTTAACGGAAGTTAACGATAATCCGTTAACGATAACTATTTTTTTACTAACATTTAAAAAAATCAAGGAAAAAAGCTTTAAAACCCATAGAAAATGTTTATTTATGCAAAATCAAACAATAAATAGGTATTTAACTGTATTTTTATCAAGTTTTGCAACTTTTTTGCTTAATAACTTTTTTTTTATTTTTAATAAAAAATGTACTGATTACATGTTTTGAAACCCTTGTAACCACTGACCATTAACTAAATTTTAATTTACCAGAGAATTATTATGGCGGGAACTGAAAGGTAAAATTAAATTTTAGGTATATTTATTAAAGACTATGACACAATGTGCTGGTTGCCCTTCAGAAAGACCAACTTCTCAAAGTTAGGCCCAACTGCCAGTCTTGACCTCTTGGGCCTCAGGATGTCCTTGCCGAGAGAGAAGAGCCGTTCCACTGCGGCAGAGGACGGAATTGGCGTATTGTACTTCAGGAAGAGGTTGATGAAGATCTGCTCCCCCATGAAGTCAGAGTCGGCCATGTCTACCTTCCCATCAGTGTCCAGTCAAGTGTCGACAAGTCTCTTGGCCTTCTGCTTGACACTGGTACTTGAGCCACCGGCCGTCAACCCAGCGGTTTGAATTTATTCGCGGAGCGGTGATCTTCCGTGAATGACTCCTCGCAGTTAACGTGTTAACGGACTTTAACAGACTAAATATCGAGTTATCGGAAGTTAACTGGTCCGATAAGATAAATGGAAATTAACTTCCGTTAATAGTCCGTTAAAAAAAGTTAACTTCGTTAATTAACTGTTATCGGATTAACGCTTTAGTGCCCAACACTGGTTATAATGGAACCCATTAAAAGAAGATGGTACCTGTAACCTATAAACTTGTGGCGGGAATGAGTAGCTAATGACATAAAATGACATAAAATCGACAACTTATTGTGGCTTAGATTAAGTTAGGTTACATTAAGTAAATTTTTTAGTGGCGATGTTATGTCCTGTTGACCAAATAAATACTCGTAGATAAAGAAATGAGTCGAAATTACAGTGACATGTTAACAAGTATGAACGATAATAGGAATATATATATATATATATATATGATGAATAAAACCACGAAGGAAAGGAAACACAAAAAGGTGCTCAAGCGCTTTCGTCTAATGACATCCTCAGGAACACTGAAGTACATAAAAGGTTACGGCCTATATATAGGTTACAGAGAGAAAAAAAATAAAAATAAATAAATAAATAAATAACATACATACACACAAACATATATATTATATATATATATATATATATATATATATATATATATATATATATATATATATATATACATATCACACATATATACATATATATATATATATATATATATATATATATATATATATATATATGCAATAAACAGAGAAGAAAAAATAAAAATTAAAAATTAAAGGATTAACAAAGAGGCATACAGATTTGTAAGGAAAAATATCGATTTTTAGCACAAGATCAAATTAATTATAAAAATACAAATTTATACTGGAAATCTGTCAGGGTTTTAACACTTTGCCTTTTATAGTCAAGTTTCGATATATATATAAAAATAAAATGAAGATTAAAAGTTAATAAAGTAGCATACAAGTTTACCAAAGATTTAGCGTCCTACCCTTTTTATCTAAATCTGTTTTGAAGGAATTCAAACCAACAGGATCGAGTTGAAAAAGACCTTTGCTTATGTTGAAGTTATTTGAAAGTTGGATAATGGCAGACTCAAGAAATTTTCTATTAACAATGTTGCTAGAGTGAAATAAAACTGAAGCATTATTCCAATCAATACAGTGGGATAACTCTGACAAATGGACAAAAAGAGCACTGGACAACTGTCCTGTTCTAACGGAAATTGATGCTGTTTTATACGTGTGTGCAAATCCTTTCCCGTCTGACCTATGTAAAAGGAATCACATTGTTTACACCCAATTTTATAGATAATGCCTGAATTATTGGTAGGGCTATTTTTACTATGATATTTTTCACAATATTGTTATATGAAAATACTACATTAATATCCAAAAGTTTAAGTACATTAGCGATGCCTAAAAAGCCCGGGAAAAATGGAAGTACTATAATATTTTTTGACAAAGTACGAGTGTTATTATTGACACGATAGAAAGTTCGTTTTGCCTTGTTGAGACAAGATTCCATAAACGCAGATGGATAACACAGATCACTTCCAATACCGTTGATTTTTCCAATTCGGCATCGATGTATTCCGGACTGGCGATCCTAAGGGCGCGGAGAAACATTGATGAAAAAATGGCCTTCTTAGTGGGGGTGTCATGTCCCGAGTAAAAGTGTACGTAGGACAAATTGTTTGTTGTTTTCCGATAGATACTAAACTTAAAACCTGGGCTTTCCCTATGTACACGCACATCCAAAAATGGGATTGAATTGTCTTGTTCCACTTCTAAAGTAAACTTAATGGAGGGGACTTGATCATTTAACTGAAGGAGGAAGTTATTCAGGTCACGATTCATGGGCCAGATACACAAAATATCGTCGACGTACCGCAACCAAGAAATGCCAACCCCCAGGATTCTCGGAATGTAAGTAATTTCGAAAACTCCATATAAATATTGGAGAGGAAGGGCGATAAGGGGTTGCCCATGGCCATCCCAAACACTTGTTGATAATACTCGTTATTGAAAGTGAATTTACAGTCTTTGATGCAAAGCTTAATAAGTTCCAAAACAATGTGTGAAGGTAGTGGCAGGTCATACTTTGGAACTTATTAAGCTTTGCATCAAAGACTGTAAATTCACTTTCAATAACGAGTATTATCAACAAATGTTTGGGATGGCCATGGGCAACCCCTTATCGCCCCTCCTCTCCAATATTTACTATATGGAGTTTTTCGAAATTACTTACATTCCGAGAATCCTCGGGGTTGGCATCCCTTGGTTGCGGTACGTCGGCGATATTTTGTGTATCTGGCCCATGAATCGTGACCTGGATAACTTCCTCCTTCAGTTAAATGATCAAGTCCCCTCCATTAAGTTTACTTTAGAAGTGGAACAAGACAATTCAATCCCATTTTTGGATGTGCGTGTACATAGGGAAAGCCCAGGTTTTAAGTTTAGTATCTATCGGAAAACAACAAACAATTTGTCCTACGTACACTTTTACTCGGGACATGACACCCCCACTAAGAAGGCCATTTTTTCATCAATGTTTCTCCGCGCCCTTAGGATCGCCAGTCCGGAATACATCGATGCCGAATTGGAAAAAATCAACGGTATTGGAAGTGATCTGTGTTATCCATCTGCGTTTATGGAATCTTGTCTCAACAAGGCAAAACGAACTTTCTATCGTGTCAGTAATAACACTCGTACTTTGTCAAAAATATTTTAGTACTTCCATTTTTCCCGGGCTTTTTAGGCATTGCTAATGTACTTAAACTTTTGGATATTAATGTAGTATTTTCATATAACAATATTGTGAAAAATATCATAGTAAAAAATAGCCCTCCCAATAATTCAGGCATTATCTATAAAATTGGGTGTAAACAATGTGATTCCTTTTACATAGGTCAGACGGGAAAGGATTTGCACACACGTATAAAACAGCATCAATATTCCGTTAAAACAGGACAGTTGTCCAGTGCTCTTTTTGTCCATTTGTCAGAGTTATCCCACTGTATTGATTGGAATAATGCTTCAGTTTTATTTCACTCTAGCAACATTGTTAATAGAAATATTCTTGAGTCTGCCATTATCCAACTTTCAAATAACTTCAACATAAGCAAAGGTCTTTTCAACTCGATCTGTTGTTTTGAATTCCTTCAAAACAGATTTAGATAAAAAGGGTAGGACGCTAAATCTTTGGTAAACTTGTATGCTACTTTATTAACTTTTAATCTTCATTTTATTTTTATATATATCGAAACTTGACTATAAAAGGCAAAGTGTTAAAACCCGGGCAGATTTCCAGTATAAATTTGTACTTTTATAATTCATTTGATCTTGTGCTAAAAATCGATATTTTTCCTTACAAATCTGTATGCCTCTTTCTTAATCCATTAATTTTTAATTTTTATTTTTACTTCTCTGTTTATTGCATATATATATATATATATATATATATATAAATATATATATATATATGTGTGTGTAGATATGTATGTGTGTATATATATATATATATATATATATATATGTTTTGTGTGTATGTATGTTATTTATTTATTTATTTATTTTTTTCTTTCTGTAACCTATATATAGGCCGTAACCTTTTATGTACTTCAGTGTTCCTGAGGATGTCATTAGACGAAAGCGCTTGAGCACCTTTTTGTGTTTCCTTTCCTTCGTGGTTTTATTCATCATAAATATTTTTCACGTGTTACTTTCGTGAAATAATTTTCATATATATATATATATATATATATGTGTGTGTGTGTGTGTGTGTCCCGGCGACATCCCCCCTCTATAAAAAAATGTTGCTCGCCGATCCCTAGTTTAAAAACCACTAATTTTGGAAGATATATAAACATTTATTGTGCTTAAAATGAGTTTTGACACTTTGTCGCACACACACACACACACACACACACACATATATATATATATATATATATATATACAGGGTCGCGCAAAAGTCGCGCATCATAGGAATTTTCAGTGTTGATTATATTATTTTTTTTCTTTTAGGAGGGGATGGCTGCGAAATTAACAATAGACGAGAGGGTGAGCTTGGTTTTAATGTATGGAATACCAGGTACAACAAACCGATTCATCGATTTGTTAGAAAAAAAATAATATAGTAAACACTGAAAATTCCTATGATGAGCGACTTTTGCACCACCCTTTAAATATATATATATATATACACACTGCAAAAACAGACGAGTAAATTGTGTTTTAAACGGTAGGTCATATACATAAGAATGATGGCGATAAATTTAGAATGATGTCAATATAATTACTGAGGCAAACCTAACATTTTTCTATTTTTATCCAGTCAACAGAGAGTTCGGGTGGAAAACCTGATCAGAATTCTATTTCCTTAAAAAGAAACATTTACGAAACTTTTTAAACTTAAACTGAATTTTTTGTGAGTATATTTTGGTGAAGTTTAAATATTGTTGATGTAATGAAAGAAATTTTGTCCGGTGCTTGTGTCTCCGAGCAACTGATACAATGAGGAAAAGGAACGGACATAAACGAAGAAAAATCTTTCGTAGATTTTTATAAAAAGTCATCGTAACCTCGGTTAACCTTGGTTTTGCTTCCGCCCGAATTGTTCATTCTGACGAAGGTGAAGCTTGTCACTCCACCTTAGGCCTACAGTTTAACGCGGAATTTGAACCACGCCCCACCACCAGCGCAGCGTCTGAACCAGCAGGCTACGCAGGGTACTCACTTATCTTCCAAACAATTTTATTGTGTGGAAGAATGAACAGCTGGGTTAGCTGCGCGCCTGCTGTCACTAGGAATCGGACCCGAGACCGATGGATTCATAGTCAGCGATGCTAACCACTAAAACGTCGCGTGGCGCATCTCCATAAACAGCGGCAACTTCTCCTGCAGGATATTTAGGTTTTTCCAACAAGACGGAGCGCCATGTCACCGCACCAAAGCCGCGTCTGATTGCCTCCGAAATTCGGGTTTTCAGCTGATCGGGCCTTGGCCGGGAAACTCGCCCGATTTAAACCCGATAGAGAACTGCTGGCGAACCGTCAAAGAAAAAGTTACCCGTTACAATCCTGATCATTGATTGATTTTCTCGAAGCCATAAAGAAGGTGTAGGCACGGGAAATTACGCCGGAGTATTGCGAAATACTGGTAAATTCCATGCCACGACTTATAGCCGAAGTGCTGAAAAAAAAAGGGTAAATGTACGAAATACTGACCGCAAATCATTAGTATGTTTTGTATGCTTGAGTTGTTTTCTAAATACATCTTTTCTACCATCTACAGTAATTTTGGTATTTTACTTTTACGTTAAAACATTTTTTTCTTAAATTGATCGGGTGATGCGTGACTTATGGCCACAACTATATATATATATATAATATTATATATATATATATATATATATATATATATATATATATATATATATAATATAATTATTCGGTTAATGTTTGAAAATCAGTGTGCTTTACAGTTATAAAACGCCCCCAGTGTAGTTTAATTTTAAGCCGCTTTTGATAAATTCTTTTATCATCTTCAGTGCATAAAATTTAACTCGATTCAAAGTTGAAATAAAAATTTTAAAAAACTTTTAAAAGCCATTCTTAGCAAACAAGAATTATATATAATTTCTAGAATCATTAAATAGGATTTGAAAAAGCGGAAAAGTTACTTTTCGTAAATGATAAAAAAGCTTTCACTGGTTATTTCATCTCATTTTAATTGAGAAATTCAAAAATAAATGAAACTTTCGTAATGTTCAGGTGACATCTCATCCGTTACCAGATTAAAGGTGTAATTATTTTTTCGATATCGTAGGAAAATATTGCTCTTCCAATGGCGTAAATTAAATTTGATTTTTTAAGGGAGAAGAAAACTTACGTATCACTCTGTTTTTATTCTCCTTTAAAATGGAATTTAATTTAGTTCATTATAGAAGCGTCATATTTTTGTATATCAAAAGAAACAACTGCGTCGTAATTTGGTGACTCGAAAATCTCTCTAATAAATAAAATATTTACAGTTTATGCGTGAAGTTGGGGTTATGGGTGCTCCGACACACACACACACACACACACACGCACACACACACACATATATATATATATATATATATATATATATATATATATAGAGAGAGAGAGAGAGAGAGAGAGAGAGAGAGAGAGAGAGAGAGGCTTTGAAACTACAATCTTTTGTAGGATGATCTGTATCATGAAGACACTTGCGGATCTTCTAATAAATTGGATGAGGAAATAAAATATCAAAACGACTCCTAAAAGCTTGTCTTATTCACGTTGTGTTGTTTAACAAATACAAGATTAATAGCGTTCATCACAAGTGTATTTATACAATGCATATGAGACGAGCACAGTTCGACACGAAACTTTTCTTTGGTGTAATTACGACTTCTGATCGAGTGAGGCCCATGGTGTAATGGCTATCATATCTGACCGGCAATCGGAAGATTCCGGGTTCGATTCCCGGGTGGTTACCTCATTTTTTCATTTGTTCGTCTCTCCTCATCTTGCGCGGCATGTCTTCTATACAAGCGTCGTTCTTTACGTTAATTATACTGCGTGTTCTTTGCAGTTGAAAATGTGTATATATATATATATATATATATATATATATATATATATAAGGTCATCCCATAAGTAATGTCGTTTTTTACGATAGATTAAGTTTAAACTAGTCCTACTCGGTTTAAGCATAAATTTTCCGAAGGTTATATCTAAGAGGAGATCTATCGTGTTTCGCTACATACTTTACAGACCTTGACTAGTGAAGACGTGTGTTTTGCTTTATGTGAACCCCTCATAAATATGGCGGTATCAGAAGAGCATATCAGGCATACAATGCTTTACGCGTTCAAAAAAGGGAATAGTGCTACTGAAGCAACGCGAAACATTCATGTGAGGAATGTCAAAGATGGTTTCCAAAGTTTAGGAATGGTGACTGCTGTTTGACAGATGCAGCAGGCTCTGGACGCCCTGCTGAGTTTCATGATGACCTGCTGTTAGCCGCACTTGAAGAAGACTGTTCAACAACTGTCGAAGAATTGGCCCAGAAACTCAATTCATCCATCCACCATCCATCGACATTTGCAACAACTCAGGAAAGTGCCTAAGTTAGGAAAATGGGTGCCACATGAATTGTCGGTCGACAATCTGAGGGTGCGGGTAAACATTAGCACAGCTCTTCATTCCCATGAACTCCAAGATCCGTTTTTGCACCATCTAGTGACTGGTGATGAAAAGTGGATACTGTACCAGAATGTTAAGCGCCGTCGACAGTGGGTTTGTGCCGGAGAACCAGCGACACCACAGCCAAAACCAAATCTTTACCCTGGGAAGGTGTTGCTTAGAGTTTGGTGGGATAAAGGTGGTGTAATACACTTTGAAACCTTACCACACAACCAAACAATCACCGCTCAAGTCTACTGTCAACAACTGCATCGACTGAGCACTGCACTAAAAGAAAAGAGACCTTCTTTGGTTAATCAGAAAGGAATCGTGTTCCACCACGACAATGCACGTCGTCATACCGCTCGGATCACTTCTGCAAAAATTGAGGAGCTTGGATGGGAAAAACTTTCACATCCTCCATATTCTCCAGACCTTGCGCCTTCAGATTATCATCTCTTCAGGAGTCTGCAAAACTATCTTGACGAGAAACCGTATACTTCTTTAGATGACCTGCACACCAGTCTTTGTACGTTTTTTGCCTCAAAACCGCCTGAATTTTATAAACATGGCATTGAAAAGCTTGTAGGACATTGGCAGTATCATTGATTCCGAGGAAAATATATACTAGATTAAAAAATTTCAGTCGAGTGTTTTTTTGTCCTTCAAATTTCGATCTAAAAAACGACATTACTTATGGGATGACCTGATATATATATATTCACCTGAACCTAAAATAACTGGGAGTGTAAGCAATAGAAACCGATGAGAGTAACATAAAAATAAATATGGACTTGAATAGTCTTTGAAATTGAATAACACAGAGCATTGTTGCTTTGAGTGGCGTTGAGCTACGTACGGAGGCTTCGTTAGTACACTTACCTTTTATATGCTTGGCAATAATACTACGAGCCGCTCGTACCCTGATTGGTTGGATGCGTGGAGTGGTGTTCTGTATAAAATATGAAGCCTTTCATTCTCCTTCCTTTTAAGCTATAGCTAAAAATGTCTAAAACATTGATTGCGAATTATATATATATATATATATTATATATATAATATATATATATATATATATATATTAGTGATGTAGCGGATGTCATTTTTTTTATATCCGCAGATGCGGATGCGGATGAGGATGTTTGATTTCAACATCCGCGGATGCGGATGTCTACATTTTCGTTATTTTTAGGATATATTCGAGATTTGTTGTGTTTAACGTATATAATAAGTTATTATATAGAGAGAGCTGTAGCTATAATGTAGTATAATTGATTAATTGTACAATAATTGCTGTACTTTTCTCTGAACATATAAAATAATATCAAGCATCTAACTAATATAGAAATCAATTAGTGAATTCGTCTGCAAATAAATTCGTTATATTTTGTTGAGTTTCAGCCACAATTAGAAACCATAATTGTGTTACCAGGATGCGGGACGTGAACCCAACTCAAATGCACCCCACCGACCTCTTTCCCCAACCTCCTCCACCCTTATAGAAAGAGATCTTTAATTAGCTTGATAACTATTTATATTAAGTTTAAAGTTTTATTAGGCATATTTATAAATGAGTAATTAAAATAAAGTAAACTAAGATGTTCATCGTTTAATGTTCAAACTTAATTATAGGAAGGTTATGCTTAAGGAACATTAATTTTTCTGCCTTTTCTGCTGCCAGTCTGTTTCTCTTTTCATCATATATTAATCCAGCACTGCTAAATAATCTCTCGCTTGGTACGTTTGTTGGAGGACAGGCTAAATGTTTCCTTGCAAGTTTACTCAAGTATGGATAGATATTCTGCGTATTTTTCCACCAACTAATAGGATTGTCACATGCAGCCAGGCGTTTTTCTTGGTGATAGCTCTCGATCATTTTTACTACATCTTTTGACATCGCGTAGGTCTCGTCATTGCTGCTTGACTCAAGAAACTGAGAGACAGATTCTGTGATAGATTTGCTTGTTGAAGGTGTTGGTTCTGTCACTGAAACTTTTATTCTTTTGGTGGGTGGCGAAGCGACAGATTCAAGAGATTGAAGCTCTTCAACTGCTTTGCCAAGTGATGATTTAACTCGTTCTAATGTACTAGGTGAAAATAACTTAGCTTTGTAACGTGGATCTAAGTAGATTGCAAGAGAGTAACTTCATACAAGAACAGTCTCTCGTCTTGTCGCTTGCATCACTTTTGCGCACAATGAACTAGTTCTATTGATATAGTAGAATTTGATAATTTCCGCTTATTAATGACATTTTATCTCAACGGTCCACATCCGCATGACATCCGCAGTGCAAAGTGCGGATGCGAGAAAATGTGCGGATGTTCCGCGGATGCGGATGCGGATGTGACCTACATCACTAATATATATATTATATATATATATATATATATATATAAAAGAAGCCAAAAGAGAAACTATGAATGACGAGCAGAGAGGAACAATGAAGAAACTGAAAGAGAAAAACATGGTAAACGAACATGGTAAAATAGAGAGAGAAATAGAGGCAAAAAATATTAGACGCAGAACAGATGTTGGGCAATAACTCGAATAGCGAAGAACTAAAAGAAATCCCGAGAAACAGAAGTCATCACCAAATAAGGAAATGAGAAGCTAAGACTAAAATCAAAGTCCTCGACCAATAATATAAAGGAAACTATATACAGATATTATACAAAGGGGAAATTTACAAATATAGAGGCTGACAGTGTCTACTGTATATGCGAACCCGACTTTGTGTAAGTTCCATTGTAATGATGGCCACTGTAAATTCGGTGATAACTGCAAGTTCTACCACCTGACCATATGCAAAAATTATGCAGAATACGGAAGATGCCAATAGGGAAGACAGTGCTACTATCATCATCTTCCAAAACTACGGACACAAACCATGAAAATAATTTTTTCGACATCGCAGATACAATAAGGCTACTAAACTTCATTCAGCACCTGCAATCGACACAGATGAAAACCTCTGAGCCGAACCGTTTTCAGGCAACTAGCACTCTAAATAGAAATAGACGTTTCGTTAGATATTTCATTGTCCCTGTTTTGTAACATTTTGTTAGATATTTCAGTAAGTCATTTGAAATGTCTAAATTGTCCCAATTTTTAAACAACTGAAAAGCTAATCTGAAATGTCTAATGAAATGTTTAATGAATTGTCCAACAATGAAATGTCTATGCAGTGTTTCTCAAATGGTGGGTCGCGACCCCCCCAGGTCGTAGTTTGTCTACTCCTGTAGTAGTAATTTGGGATCTTTTCCTTTTGGTGCCCACACTAGAATTAAAATTAATTATTACCATCATGCGTACTTTTTTACGCTGATTTAAAATATATCATATAATTTTCTTCCGATAAATGAATAATAAAAACGTTACAGCCTTTCAACATTTGAATTTCGTACATTTAATTTTTCTATTCTTCAAAAATTTGACGATAATTTGCGTTGAAAATTGGACGTAGGCTATAGGCCATCTTATTCTTAGTTCGCGCAAAGACCTAGGCTATATAGTGGGTCGGCCAAAAATTGAAAAGTCCTCTAGAAAAAACTTAACGGCGTGTTTTGGTAATAGCAGGCACCCACCTGAGATAAGTAGTATTGAGGATGCCAAACAAGATGTGGGTGGATGTCACTCTCAATTTTGGGTTTGAAGGTCCCATACAAGGTTACAAAAGTCAAATTCTGAAAAATTCCGAATTTTTGCATTTCAGTGGTGGCTCTATGTAACGTGTTTGAAGGTGTATCATTAGCACTTAAAGCATATTTTTGTGATTTTATGGATAATAATTGAATGTAACTATGACTCTGGATGTCTTTATTTCCATTAAAACTACATTTAGCATTCTGGGTGAGGTGCGCATGTGTCTACTACTACCATAGTACAAGTAATAGCATACTTTCACATGTTGAATATTTTCATTGCACTGGCTGGCCAGACATTGGTTTGGTATGTGCAATTTAAAGAGTGCAGACAGTGCCAGCTAGTAAAATAATAATAATACTGCTAAAGCATAGGTATGTTTCGAATTGTTTCAATATATATGTGACTACTACATACTGCCATTCCCACTTGTCTTTGCAGATAGGGAGCTCATCAGCATTGGACCCTGTAGCTGTCATCAAGAGCAAGAGGAAACGTCAGGATGTCAGTGAGGATTGTTGCTTCTTCTGCCAAAGCAGCGCTGGTGACCTGCGCACAGCATCAGGAGAAGGAAAAGCAAGAACTATGATTGTGGGGGATGAGAGAAAGAACCTGGGAGATACCTACTATCTTGATGTTTTACAAAGACTGGAAAGTCATTCCAAGGATGATTTCAATGCATTGGAACTCAAGTGGCATAAATTATGCTACTCTTTATTCACCTCTGAAGGCAAACTCAAAAGGCTGAGAAGTCAGCAGCAGACCATGGGTGCATCGGCGACCACAAAAAGTGCAGGCTCTCAGGCTTTTCCCCCAAAGCGTAGACGTTCAACACCAGTGATTGACTGGACCCTCTGCATGTTTTGCCGAAAGAAGACCACACAGAAACTGCACAGGGTGGAGACAATGGAGAAGTCAGATGACTTGATCCAGCGTGTCAAACACGAACCTGTCATGAGCATACCGTTGTCAGCGGTGAGTGATGTGATTGCAGTTGAAGGCTGCTATCATCTGGCATGTTTGGTGACATTTGAAAGACGTACTGGAAAACAAGCGGTGTCAGAGAAGCAGCAAGGGCCTGAAAATGAGTGCATGACGACTGTGCAAAGGCTTGACAATAGGCCTGTCTCGTGGTCACGTATATGACATGGGAGACGTCTGAGACAGATACGAGAGTATGTGTAATGACACCGGCATCGCCATGAAATACTCCAGGAAAATAACGTTCTACGAAGATTTTTCAAAGGCTGCTTGGATCAAACGCCAGCTATGTACGCCCATTGACAAGGGGCCCGTGCTGATTTACCCTGGAGAGAGCTCAGATTTCATCATCTCCAAAGCACTGGCTAAGTCTTGTGAACAAGGTCCTGTCACCTCTGAGTCAGAGTCTACTGTAGATGAAGATGCTAATGTCCGCATGTGTGCCACTAGCAGCATATTCCAAGATATGGTACACGTGGTTCTGAAGGTTCGACAAGATCTTCTTAAAACTCCTGGACACTCCGAGACATGGCAAGGTCTTGATCAGGAACATGTTGATCGCGTCATACCCGACAGTTTGTACCTGTTTCTACGATTGCTCTTTGGGGGAATGGATGCTGTGGATGAGGGAAGTGAAGAGGACCAGAAAGTGAAGCAGAGTGTGTGTAGCATTGCCCAGGACATAGTCTATGCAGTCTCCAACCGACGAAGTTGACACCAAAGCATGTGGGCTTGGGTCTTACTCTGCACCAAGCCACCCGCTCAGAAGCACTCCTAGATCTGTTCCACACTATTGGTATCGACACTGTAAGAAGGATAGATACCACCATCGCTCAGAACATCCTGGAGAGGTATGCTGAGAATGGATGTGTCTACATCCCTGACACCATCGTCAAAGAGAATGATTCATTGCTCTTGTGACAATATAGATGTCTTGGAGTCAACCTTAGACGGGAAGAACACCTTCCACAGCACTCAACTGATGGTATGGCAGAGAGGCCCCCGTCCACAGCAGAGTTATGGCCAAAAGGGTGGCAAGCACAGAGATCGAAATCTATCAAACCTGATGACCTACAGGAGTTCCAAAGGCTGGACCAGGCTACCCTCCCATCTGGCAAGAGGCCATCTCCTCCTGGCTACGACACTGACATAGACGGCTTGTCATATGAACCTGAGAGGGACCGGGTACGTGCCAAGGACTTGGCCTGGGTGATGTCACGCATCCATGATGAAGCGATGTCCGTTCCAAGCTGGGGAGCATTCAATTAATCTGTCAGCACTGCGGACCCACCAGTAACGACCGCCGGGATGTTGCCAATCCTGCAGGCACCAGCAGATGACAATGACACCATGACCACCGTCATCAATCGCTTCATGGCCATTTCTGAGTATGTCAGCCAGAGGTACACCATCATCACTGCTGATCAGCCTCTGTACAGCAGGGATAAGGAACTAGTCTGGGCAAACTCGAAATTTGCCAACGTGGTCTTGCTCATGGGAGGCCTCCATATCTGCTTCAACTTTCTGAAAGCCATTGGTCAACACATGGTAAGTGTGGGACTTGATGACTTATGGACAGAGGCAGGTGTGTACGCGGCTAACACTACTGAGACAATGCTGGACGGCAAGGCCTACTACCGAGCTGTGAGAGGTCACCAGCTGACGTATGAGGCACTGTGGCGCATCAAGTGGCAGATGTTTGAGTCATGGCTGGCTGCAACTGACAACGGAGATGAGAACGTCAAACAGCTTGCCCTCAATGTTGCTTCGCTTTTCAAAGACAGAACTGACATAGATGAGATGCGCGATGCTGTTGACAACTTCTCAGACGTTTTGGCAGATGAGAAATTCCACAGTCTCATGGAGGAATTCAATGACCAGCACTCTGAAAATCCCAACTTCATGCTGTGGTCATCCTACATGGAAATGGTAGAGATCCTATTGGCCTTCATCAGAGCTCAGAGAGATGGCATGTGGAGTCTCTACATAGAAGCCTTTGCTGCAATGCTGCCTTGGCTAACCATCTATGACCACACAAACTATTCACGTTGGGGGCCGGTCTACTTGGCTGATATGAGAGGTCTTGAGAAGTCAGCACCAGAAGTTCATGCAGAGTTCTGTAATGGGAACTTTGTCGTCAAGAGGACGGCGAAGCGTTTCAACCAAGTTCCAGCTGATCAGGCAACCGAATGGATAAATTGTACATGCAAGATGCACAATGGTATCATCGGCATCACAAAGAATGACCAAGCAAGAGACAGGTTCTGCATCACATAGTCAGAGCGGTCACGCATCTCTGAAGACACAAGATGCCTCTTCAATCTTCAAGATGATGATGGGGAAGCCACCTTCACTCGGGTTGACAGTCTGCCTTCTCGCACTAGGCGTGACACTCATGATGTCATGAAGCTAGTTCAGCAGTTGAAGCAGTTTGACGTCTTCAGAGTTCACGTGAGTGAAGCAGGAGATACAGATGCCGCCACTAACATCCCACTTGTTTCACTGGCAACCAAAGACACTGCACCCACAGATGTTGTGGAGAACCTGCTGACAGCTCAGGATCGAGGAAAGCAGCATGTAATCGGCTTCATGAAGGAGAGACTGATTGAACAGATAGTAGGCTTTCCGATGAAGAAACAGGAAAACCTTCGCTGATGTGTACAAAGCTACAGTTTCCACCAAGCAGAACATGCAGAAGACCATCAAAGCTGACAGAAAGCTACTACAGCGGCTCCTGCGAATCGCATGGTGGAGATGGTCAACGTCTTGAAGCATGAACTGTCCCCAGTCCCATTTAGTCTGGCGAAGGCAGGAGGAGAGATGAATTCGACATCGAAGTCTGAGCTGATGAACATCCTGATGGCTCAGCAGACCATAAGCTCAGAGGTTCCAACCTCTGATCTGAAGACCTGTGTGATGATAGATGGCCATGCACTCATCCAAGCTCTTGGCAAGCCTGGCGGCTGTCGGACATTCGGCGACTATGCTGAAGTGTTCTTCAAGGCCGTGACGAGTTATTTCAATGAACACACAACAAGAGTTGATGTCATCTTTGATCGGTACGCAGGGGAAGGATCGATCAAAGCAGTTACCAGGACAAAGCGTGCAAGCAAGAAGAAACCGATTCGGAAAGTCATTGATGGCCCACAAGTTCCACTGCCTGAAGTGTGGAAAAACTTCATGGCCCTGGATACAAACAAGGCTGACCTAGCCTTGTTTCTGTCTAACGTCATCACTGAGAAGGGCAGAGATCTTCAAGAAAGATGTCAGCTGGTGACAGGGGTGGCTTCTCTGAAGCCACTGAAGTACGGTCAACCAGGCGACATGACGTTCCACTGCATAGCAACCATGAAGAGGCGGACACCAGGCTCATCCTTCACTCATGTGATGCAGCGTCCCAGGGCTATGAACGAATACTGGTAGTGTGCAGAGATACTGATGTAATGGTGCTGCTGATTCACTTCGTTTGCACCAAGGTCGCTGAAGTGTGGATGCTGTGCGGAACGGCCAAGAACCGAAAATGCTACCCCGTGCACGATGTATTCAAGAGTTTGTCGCCCCAGTCAGGGACAACCTGGTCAGCTTCCACGCTTTGACCGGGTGTGACACAGTCTCGTCCTTCAGTGGTCATGGAAAAAAGAAGTGTTGGAAGGTGTTCAGTGACCACCCACTCCTGCTGCACGCCATTGGTCGAGATGGGGATATCGCAGATGTTGAGAAGTTTGTGTGTCATTTGTATGGCACCCCGGAACAACACACAGTTGATGACGCCAGAGTTCACCTTTTTGGGAAGGCCAAGAAGACTCTGGAAATGCTCCCACCGACAAAGGATGCCCTGGAGCTCCACGCCAAGCGGGCAAACTATCAGGCCAAAATATGGCTCCAGGCTGACAAAGAGCACGTAGATGTTGAAGATCCGGTGGACACTTCAGCCTGGAAGTTGGAAGATGGGAGCTCCTACCAGTGTGGACAAGACTTCCTCCAATCCCTGAAGCCTGCCTGGAGCTTGTTGCTTGTGGTTGCAAGAAAAAGTGCAAGACAGCTAGATGCAACTGCTTCAGGAAAAGGATGAAGTGTACGACAGCTTGTGGTTGTGACGACAGCGGTTGCTGTAACCCAGCTGGACAGTAGATCTATGTCTCTCTTCCGGGCTGAAATCGAGAGAAGCTGGAATGTGCTGTAAGGAACTAATAACTCTGTTCTTAAGTGATTGCAATCCACACAATTGTGACTGTCAGTGCAGCATTTCGGTGCTGTTCATCAAGAAACGTGAACTTGTAGATGTTACTAGTGTGTAAACTGTATAGTTATGGGGCTATATTTACTGCTTTGTGATTTAGTTGTGATAATTCTGTTACTGTGAGTACTTAATTCATGCCATCAAACTTATTAGGCACTAATCATGTTAAAATAAATTGTTTTGACAAACAGACTTGCTCAATGTTTTTTTCGCCAATTAAAATAAAAAATCACAAATTTTTAGCACAATTTCGGTCGTGATTAACTTGAATTTGACCTTGAGTTGGTAATTCGGATGGAATAAGCGTGTCATCATACTTCTTTATCACTAAGTGTGGCAAAATGAAACATTTGGTCAAACCAATTGGCTCAGAATATTTTTTTTAAATTAAAATTAGAAAATATAATTTTTTGCACAGTTTGACCTCGAAAATGACCTTCAAAGCCAAAAGCGAGAGTGGCATCCACCTGCATTTTATTCCTCACCCACAGGTACATTGATTTAGCATGGGTGCCAGCTATTAACAAAAAACGCCGTTCAAAGTCGATTTTTGAATTTGGCCGGTCACTAATATACATTCGTAACACTTTTAAAGGAACAGAATGGAAGACTGGAATATTACAAAATTAATCACAAACTAACGAAAATATCACAACTTAACCTAACCAATCGTCAAGGGCGTACAGTTGACCTAACCGGGCATTCAATTAACCTAACCGGGCATTCAGTTAACCTAACCAGTTGGTCAATTTTAATATATATATATATATCATGTAATCTATTTTGTATTTTTATTGCCCTGTTATGCAAAATGTTCGCATTTCTCCAAAAAAAAGAATGTTATTTTCATATTCAGAGGGTCAAAATGCACTACTGGTGCTATTTTCAAAAGAATCTGGTGGTGGGCTCCAAACGGAAAAGACCCGTGATTTGTGCGCAAAACAAACAAAAAACCCGCTTCGTGAATTTGTTTACCCCTGTAGGATGATAAGGGATCGCGCCGACCTAAGACCCTGACACGGGGGTCGTGGGGAAAATCCAGCTGACTGTTCTAATACTGTACATAAAAGTTTAAAGAGTTTAAGTATAAGTTTAAGTTTATATGAAAAGAATTGCTTCCCAACATTGCTCCTAATAACTTTTGACTTTCAGTCTATACCCATTTCTTCTTGTAATTGAGTATGTATCCCTAACAAATAACTTCCTGTAATTTACAAGTCACTTAGTAGTTTTGGATAATATTCGTTTTAACACCACTCCAAACCACTAAAAAATATTAATATATTCTGAATCCTCATTAAAAATTACGGATCAATCCCAGAATAGGCACCTGAAATCATTTTAGGGTTGCTTAATCTGGGATTGAGGCAAAACACAGGTGCTTAATCTGGGATTGAGGAGAAAAAATATAAACAGTTTTTAGAGATATAATTTCATTGTTTTTATCAATATTTGAAAATCAACTCTAACCTAACCTAACCTAACTAACCTATATCTATACCAATTTATGTGGCAAGATAGATTTGCTTCAGATGGATTCAGAAACATTCGGGCTCATATTGAAGGAATTATAATCTAAAATTTTTTCTTTATTCATTAACCACTTTAAACCTTTTATAACTTTGCCTTTATTACATTTGTAATAAACTTTGTATAAACAATAATTTTGTAATCATCAGGTTTTTTTTTTAATTTCCTTGCAAGTGCCTATTCTGGGATTGAGGTTGAACGCAGGTGCTTCATCTGGGATTGAGGTACATCAGGTGCCTATTCTGGATTACTAAGGAAATTACTTTTTTTTCCTTGTGCAAATCAATAAAAAAGGACAAAATTAATGAAAATAACGTATCCTTATGCCATCTAGGACCAGCCAGTGACGCCATAGTTATGACGTCATCAAGCCCTTTATAAACGGATGACCTCGAAAACCTATGGCACGCGTGCCCATAATGGGCACACGATCAAATTTGCCTGGCACGCCTAAGCAAAATGCAATAACGTGCAATAATGAGTATAAAATAATAGAATTAATGTTTATAATTTGGTGTAATATACAGGGTGTCTCAGAAGTCGCGCACTATAGGCTTTATTCAGATTTATGAGGTTTACGAGTCGAAATGATTTATAAGTGATGTTTAATTACATATATGTTCGATAATGTTCGAATAATAAAATTAATAGTATTTACAGTTAATAAAAAAGCTATCTTAAAATAATTAAATTGATGAAGCTACATTAGCCAATGGTGCGCGACTTCTGAGACACCATTGGCTAATGTAGCTTCATTCAATTGAATTATTTTAAAATAGCTTTTTGATTAACTGTACATACTATTAATTTCATTATTCGAACAGTATCGAGCATATATTGTAAGTAAACATCACTTATAAACCATTTCGACTCGTAACCTCGCAAATCTGAATAAAGCCTATGGTGTGGCGACTTCTGAGACACCCTGTATATAAACTTTGATGGGCACGCGAATTTTTTTTTATGGTTTACATGTTTTTTTTTGGCACGCGACTGTAAAAAGGTTTGCCACTCGGTGCTGGTTAAGTATGCGGTCTACCATCTGAGTTTTGACAGAATATTTTCGTTAAAACTAACGAAAATATCACGACTTAACCAACCAATTATCAAAGGCGTACAGTTGATCTATTATTAATTATAACATTGTTTGTTTCTGGAATAGTATTTACTATTTACTAATAGATCAACTGTACGCCCTTAATATTGGTTAGGTTAAGTCGTGATATTTTCGTTAGTTTTAACGAAAATATTCTGTCAAACTCAGATGGTAGACCGCATACTTAACCAGCACCTGCCACTCTTGGCTTAGACGATAGCGAAGCTTTGAAACTTTTTTCTGATCATGGTGTATTCCTACATCCTTAAAATGTCCAAAGTGCAATAGTGACTGTATTTTCAGGGAAGATCAGAATATTACCAAAAGGTAAGATCTGGTTAGGTAGGTTGGATTGGGTTAGGTTAGGTTAGGTTATTTTTTTAATATAATGAAGTACTTTTTAGGGTAATTTGACTTGCTCTGCACGAATTTGACTTCTGTTTTTCTGTGCAAATGTATATATTTTTAGATAATTTCATTTGATTGTATCTCAAAAATTATACATTTGCACAGAAAACAGAAGTCAAATTCGTGCATAACACATCAAAATTACCCTAAAAAGTACTTCTTGTCCTAAAATCTAGAGTGGTGTTAAAACGAATATTCACCTTAGTTTTAAATACTCGAATTAGTTTATCCTATAAGTCGACGATTTTCAAATGAATACATATCCAGTTCAGCTAATTTTCCTCAGATATTTTACTTCTCAGTTTTGGATTCATTTTGGCTGCACTAGCCCGAACTCTTTCTAATTTATCAGTGTCTTTTCTCAAGTAAAAGCTGTCTAACTTAGAGGATTGAACCTAAGGTTGGCCTACTGTATGTCAGGAAGCCTAGTTGTTAGGCTACGCTCAGCGATCATGGTTACAAGCCGGTTCTTAAGCTTGAGATTTTGCTAGCCAAGCCCTAGCCGAATAAATAAAATTAATAAGTGCATGAAAGACATTTGGAAGATCAAAGCCTACATGAAATAAATGAATATATGCAGACAATAATAATTGTTTTTCTCCTCTTTTCGAGATAGCCTATAAATACAAACACTAAATAAGCTGCGTCACAATTTCGAAACATTTTTAACCCACTGCGCATGCGTCTAGGCGCAAGAATAGAAAACTAACTTGTTATACTAATGAAATGTTTAATTCTACTCTTTATATTTGAAACATTTAAACACCGTTTTCATATATTTGAAAAATCTATTAAACACTTCAAAATAACCATTATTCATTTCAGAAAGCTAATTTCATTATGAGATGTCGAGTAGACGTTTCGTATTATAGGCCTATAACCAAACGTCTAGTACCATTTATAGTGAGAAGAGGTAAAAGAAAATGGAATTTTCTCGGAGGACTCAGAGCTACGAAACACACGACACTGAAAGATGAAGTTTTGGAATATACAGAGAACTATGCAAAACTGAGAACATAAATATAGTCCTGGCAAATATACAAGGGCAAAAGTGAACTACCCGCTAAACACCTTCATACTTGAAAGGATTTATGGATGAAATAAGGTGACATCGCGTGCTTCACAGAAACACATCTTGATGACTGCCAAGGAGACTGTACAAACTGTAAATACTGTATAGATAAAATAAATTACAAATCGATGGTTATAACGTACTACGAACTGACAGAACAGAAAGACGAAAAAGGGCTGTGTTGTATACATACGTGAGAGTCATACGGCAGAAACAATAATAATTAAATCAAAGAGCTGCGTTGAACTTTTAATAGTAAAAGTTGAAAAACTAAACTTCATGCAAATAGTCAAATACAAACCTCCGAACACTTAAACTGCAAAATTCTCTGATTCTGATGCCATTGCTGATATCAGAAACCTAATAAGGTCCTTAAATTTCCCACCCCCTAATATAATACTCCTGCGGAAATTTCTCATTTCTAAATAAAAAAGGATGAGGAAGAAATATATATATATATATATATATATATATATATATATATGTTTCGAATAAGTAATGGTAAATGACAAATACTATAGTTTTTTGTTTTTCATAATGTTAGCCCAACGTGGGTACGGGTCACTCGCAAAGAGGCCCCAAAATATAGCTTCCCTCACCAGCTATCTGCCAAGCAGATAGGATCCAGCTTTGGGACAGGATCTATGGGTTTACAGCTACACCTAGCCTACATATTCAGATCCTCAATATACGCAAGAAACTCGTTGCGAGTGACCTGTTGCCCACGTTGGGCTAACATCACGAAAAAGAAAAACTATTAGTATTTGTCATTTACCATTACTTATTCGAACTATAGTGTATTTAATTTTCCCAGAAGAGTTCCTTGTTCCATGCACGAATGTGTGTAACATATATATTAGTGGTGTACAGTTAATCGGCATCGGCACCGGCAGTATCGGCCAAATTCATCGAGTCTCTCACCGATTCTTTGAGATTTTAAATTTTCATTACAAGCAAAATCTATATTTATAGAAAACTAGTACAGTTCCCGTCGCTTCGCTGACGGTTAGACAGGCTAAACTACAGAAAAAAACACCCATTAAAATTTTGAGCTTCACATTTTTTTCAACCATTTCTGAATCTGGTATCTCCCAAACCTCCTCACCACCCCATTCATGCAACTTGGGGGCTAACCCATCCCCCATTACCCCCACCCCACCCTTCCCCCATTACTGCCCGGGATAAATTTCACAACAGACAAACAGACAGGCTAAACTACAGAAAAGAACACAGTCATGAAATTTTGAGCTTCACATTTCCGCCTGTAATACAATTTCTGAATTTTTTTCTCACAATTTTTTCTCACAATTTCTGAAAGTGTGACGGACGGACGGACGGACGGACGGACGGACGGACGGCTCTCTTATTATAGTATAGACTGAACAGACAAAAAACACTATTTATGATAATTTATACTCATTTCAAAGTGTAATTATATAAAAATATTTTACATTCACAAAAAAGGCAAAGCTTAATAAGATAAGTTGCTCATAAATTTACATTTTCTCTAGCTAGCTAATCTCTAAATATCCTAAACTATCGTAATCTCCTACTCTATATTAATAATAATAATTCTATATTAAGTTGTACTTTATAATGTACACATTAAACCATCTTATTTTGTTGACTTTATTTTAAGTATTTTAATAATTTTCTAAACCCAAATTATATATCCATTTTCTTATTCAAATTGGGCACCAGGGACTTGAAATTTTAATGAAAAATTTTGTTGTTGACATTGTTGAAGAAAGAAAATACCTTCAACATAAGGAAAAAAAATTACTTTAAATATAGTTATTCAATTCATGAAAATAAAATAAAATTATTTTATCATTTTACTGAGTAATAAAACATTTAACATCATTTTAGCTACGATATATAAGTAACAAGTTCTGGTACTGTATATTGTGGAGTGAGCCAAACAAAAGCATTTAAACAAATTTGAAATGTAAAAGTATGAAAACTGAAAGTTTTTAGATTAGTAAAATTTATGAAGAGAATTGATTTTTTAAAATATAGGCAAAGAATCGGCATCAGCTAAATTTTGGAAAGGTACATCACTAATATATATATATATATATATATATATATATATGCAAATCAGGACAAGGGGGCATAAGAGTAGATTAGGAGCAAGGAAAAATGCTGAGAGCTTGAACAAATGAATTTATGTTAATTCAGGGGATAACGGATAACACCAGATAAAATAACTGCCTGGATCTAGAGGCGTCATTTGGAGGTGCCGTGAGGGGCGGTCGCCCCCCTCAAGCTCACCTCCAAGGCCCTCCAAATGATAGTTTCTTAAAAAAAAGGCACCTAATATTTTGTGGATTACCAATATAATGAACTGCTTACAGTTTAAAAGCTTTTTATAATGATTGGAATAAAATAATGACAATGAATTATGAAAAAAAAATTTAAACTCTCTGTGAGTAACGTCTGACGTCACAGTAAGCAAAATACAAATGAGCGCAGGAGCATCGGCGCTTGTGATGGGCTGGTGACGGTAGTTACCTGTAAATAACCAGTCTAACTGATACCATTTAATCATTCTTGTTTATATTAATTTGATTATAAAGTACATTGTGAGTAGCACTTAATAAATTTTGACATGTGAGGGGCCTCTCACTGCCTTCTTCGCTCCCCTCAAGCCAATTTGAAATGACGCCCCTGCCTGGATCTGGTATACACGAACAACACCAACTTAACTGATGATAAATAAATAAATAAATGAATGAATGAATAAATAAATAAATAAATGGAAATCGTCACTCTTGAACATATAAATCACATTTACATGTACTTATCACGAGATATTATATGTCATGACAAGGCTTATATGCCTAGCCTATTATATAAGAAATGTATCGAAAATACGACTATATTAAGCTGTATTAAATCAGTTACAGCCTCAATCTTTTTTCTTCAAAATTTATTTAAAAAATAATGATTTTATTGGATTCCTCGTACCAGAAAAACTATAAAAAGACCTTTCATCCATGCTTTTATCTGGTCTAGTAGTTAAAATAAGACGATTTACAGATTTTGACGGGTCCACGGTGGCCATCTTGGATTTTACACCCTTAATATAGACAGATTTTCTGGAGCATGGGATTTTTTTCATCCATATACCCATACAAACTCACTGTAAAAATTTGGTGCTTTTGTCACTCTTGTAACGATATCATCATTTTATAGCACTAAGCCACTTGACTAAAGAAGCAAAAAAGGTTTTAAAAACATCTAAATTCAAATGCGATGTGGCACCACTTAGAATTTTTTGATCTTATTAAAATTTTATATTTAGAGTTTTTTCAATATAGGTAACAATTTTAGGTGGTAAGCCCTACGAATTCTCAACATTTATTTTTTGGACCACCCTAATATATATATATATATATATGATGAATAAAACCACGAAGGAAAGGAAACACAAAAAGGTGCTCAAGCGCTTTCGTCTAATGACATCCTCAGGAACACTGAAGTACATAAAAGGTTACGGCCTATATATAGGTTACAGAAAGAAAAAAAAAATAAATAAATAACATACATACACACAAACATATATATATATATATATATATATATATATATATATATATATATATACATATCTACACACATACATATATATATATATATATGCAATAAACGGAGAAGTAAAAATAAAAAATAAAAATTAAAGATTAGAGGATTAACAAAGAGGCATACAGATTTGTAAGGAAAAATATCGATTTTTAGCACAAGATCAAATGAATTAAAAATACAAATTTATACTGGAAATCTACCCGGGTTTTAACACTTTGCCTTTTAGAGTCAAGTTTCGATATATATAAAAATAAAATGAAGATTAAAAGTTAATAAAGTAGCGTGCAAGTTTACCAAAGATTTAGCGTCCTACCCTTTTTATCTAAATTTGTTTTGAAGGAATTCAAAACAACAGGATCGAGTTGAAAAAGACCTTTGCTTATGTTGAAGTTATTTGAAAGTTGGATAATGGCAGACTCAAGAATATTTCTATTGACAATGTTGCTAGAATGAAATAAAACTGAAGCATTATTCCAATCAATACAGTGGGATAACTCTGACAAATGGACAAAAAGAGCACTGGACAACTGTCCTGTTCTAACGGAATATTGATGCTGTTTTATACGTGTGTGCAAATCCTTTCCCGTCTGACCTATGTAAAAGGAATCACATTGTTACACCCAATTTTATAGATAATGCCTGAATTATTGGTAGGGCTATTTTTTTACTATGATATTTTTCACAATATTGTTATATGAAAATACTACATTAATATCCAAAAGTTTAAGTACATTAGCAATGCCTAAAAAGCCCGGGAAAAATGGAAGTACTAAAATATTTTTTTGACAAAGTACGAGTGTTATTATTGACACGATAGAAAGTTCGTTTTGCCTTGTTGAGACAAGATTCCATAAACGCAGATGGGTAACACAGATCACTTCCAATACCGTTGATTTTTTCCAATTCGGCATCGATGTATTCCGGACTGGCGATCCTAAGGGCGCGGAGAAACATTGATGAAAAAATGGCCTTCTTAGTGAGGGTGTCATGTCCCGAGTAAAAGTGTACGTAGGACAAATTGTTTGTTGTTTTCCGATAGATACTAAACTTAAAACCTGGGCTTTCCCTATGTACACGCACATCCAAAAATGGGATTGAATTGTCTTGTTCCACTTCTAAAGTAAACTTAATGGAGGGGACTTGATCATTTAACTGAAGGAGGAAGTTATCCAGGTCACGATTCATGGGCCAGATACACAAAATATCGCCGACGTACCGCAACCAAGGGATGCCAACCCCCAGGATTCTCGGAATGTAAGTAATTTCGAAAAACTCCATATAAATATTGGAGAGGAGGGGCGATAAGGGGTTGCCCATGGCCATCCCAAACACTTGTTGATAATACTCGTTATTGTAAAAAATTCCATGGATCTTACTGAAAAATTGAATAATGCACGTACTGAAACTAAAGATAGATTGATCAGTTTTGACGTTTGTTCTTTGTTTACAAAAGTGCCGATTGATGATATGCTTGACTTTCTCTCCCAAGAATTACATAAGTATGACCTGCCACTACCTTCACACATTGTTTTGGAACTTATTAAGCTTTGCATCAAAGACTGTAAATTCACTTTCAATAACGAGTATTATCAACAAGTGTTTGGGATGGCCATGGGCAACCCCTTATCGCCCCTCCTCTCAATATTTATATGGAGTTTTTTCGAAATTACTTACATTCCGAGAATCCTGGGGTTGGCATCCCTTGGTTGCGGTACGTCGACGATATTTTGTGTATCTGGCCCATGAATCGTGACCTGGATAACTTCCTCCTTCAGTTAAATGATCAAGTCCCCTCCATTAAGTTTACTTTAGAAGTGGAACAAGACAATTCAATCCCATTTTTGGATGTGCGGGTACATAGGGAAAGCCCAGGTTTTAAGTTTAGTATCTATCGGAAAACAACAAACAATTTGTCCTACGTACACTTTTACTCGGAACATGACACCCCACTAAGAAGGCCATTTTTTCATCAATGTTTCTCCGCGCCCTTAGGATCGCCAGTCCGGAATACATCGATGCCGAATTGGAAAAAATCAACGGTATTGGAAGTGATCTGTGTTACCCATCTGCGTTTATGGAATCTTGTCTCAACAAGGCAAAACGAACTTTCTATCGTGTCAATAATAACACTCGTACTTTGTCAAAAAATATTTTAGTACTTCCATTTTTCCCGGGCTTTTTAGGCATTGCTAATGTACTTAAACTTTTGGATATTAATGTAGTATTTTCATATAACAATACTGTGAAAAATATCATAGTAAAAAAATAGCCCTACCAATAATTCAGGCATTATCTATAAAATTGGGTGTAAACAATGTGATTCCTTTTACATAGGTCAGACGGGAAAGGATTTGCACACACGTATAAAACAGCATCAATATTCCGTTAGAACAGGACAGTTGTCCAGTGCTCTTTTTGTCCATTTGTCAGAGTTATCCCACTGTATTGATTGGAATAATGCTTCAGTTTTATTTCATTCTAGCAACATTGTCAATAGAAATATTCTTGAGTCTGCCATTATCCAACTTTCAAATAACTTCAACATAAGCAAAGGTCGTTTTTCAACTCGATCCTGTTGTTTTGAATTCCTTCAAAACAAATTTAGATAAAAAGGGTAGGACGCTAAATCTTTGGTAAACTTGTACGCTACTTTATTAACTTTTAATCTTCACTTTATTTTTTATATATATCGAAACTTGACTCTAAAAGGCAAAGTGTTAAAACCCGGGTAGATTTCCAGTATAAATTTGTATTTTTAATTCATTTGATCTTGTGCTAAAAATCGATATTTTTCCTTACAAATCTGTATGCCTCTTTGTTAATCCTCTAATCTTTAATTTTAATTTTTATTTTTACTTCTCCGTTTATTGCATATATATATATATATATATATATTATATATATATATATATATATATGTGTGTGTGTAGATATGTATGTGTGTATATATATATATATATATCTCTATTATATATATAAAAGAGGAAGTTTGTTTATTTGTTTAGTTGTTCGCTATAGAAAACCAAACGGTTGAACTTACAAATTTTAAAATAACTTCATAATAACCAGTTTTTTACAAGGAATCTAATGGTGCTATTTATTTTGTATTTGATGTAGTATTTAATAACGAAATTGACAATTAATGATTATTGCGTCATTTTTTTTGTAATAAATTTTTTTTTAATAAACATACAAAACATAAAATAAAATTTTAAAGAATTTAGTGAAAATCTGGCATTCGTAAACTTTGCGGAGCAAATATTCCATCGGAGCAACATAAAATAGAAATTTTTAAAGAATTTAGTGAAAATCTGGCATTCGTAAACTTTGCGGAGCAAATATTCCAGCGGAGCAAATTTTCCAGGACAGTGCTAAATGGTTTCATAAGTGATTTAGTAACTTTGTGAATTGCAAATTATTGTTTAGTGATACAGGTGATTATGCCACCCAAGAAACGCCCTTTATATGGAAAGTCTTCTGCCGCTAAAAGAATTCAAGCACAAAGAGCAGCTGAAACAGAAGAAGAACGCAATCAAAGACTTCAAGCACAAGCTGCAAGACAGGCTGCTCAAATACAGGAAGAGACTTTGGAACAACGTAAAGCTAGACTTCGAGCTCAAGCTGAAAAGCAGGCTACTCAAAGACAGCAAGAAACTGTTGAACAGCACCAAGCCAGAGTTCAGGCAGAATCATCAAAGCAAGCTGGATATAGACAACAAGAAACTTCTGAACAACGTCAAATCAGACTTCAAGCACAACAATTAAGACAAATAACTTACAGAGAGCAAGAAACAGAGGAGCAACATGATGTACGACTTCAGGCTCAAAGAACAAGACAAGCTCAAACACCATCTCGAGCATTCAATGGTTGGCAGTGGAATTTAAGTGCTTTTAACTATATAATCCACAATATAATTATGCATCTGACAAAGTGGTTATTATTGGATCAATGTCTAAAATATGTGATAAGTTTGGTGCTAAAAAGTGGGATAAAGAATCACCAGGAATGTGTTGTACTAATGGAAAAGTTCAATTACCTGCGCTTTCGGAACCTCCAGAACCTTTGAAAAACTCTACTTACAGGCACTACATCTGAATCTAAACACTCTTACAAAATATTCAAGCATACAATTCTGTATTTCAAATGACCTCATTTGGAGCTAATATCATTATTGAAGGAGGATTCATGCCTACATTTAAAGTTCAAGGTCAAATATATCACAGAATAGGTTCACTACAAACATTACCTCATGAAGAACCAAGGTATCTTCAATTGTACCGTACTTTGTTGAAGATTTGCAACATCAAGCACAAAATAGATACAATAGAAACCCAGCAACAAGATTGGAACTAATTGTTGAACTTCAAGACATGCTTCATGCTTCAAATAATTACATTCAAAGTTTTAAATATGCTCTAGAAAATGTACCTGCTACAGAATACAAAATCATCATTGATGCCGACAAGAGACCTCCTACTGAACATGCTAGACGATTTAATCTCCCAGAATGCAATGAAGTTGCTGTGATCATTACTGGTTAAGAACATGACAAAAGAGACATTGTGCTTAAAAGTCGAGACAATACTCTGCAATTCATCAATGAAACCCATAGATCTTATGATGCTTTGCAATATCCTTTACTCTTTGTCTATGGAGAAGATGGATATCACTTTGGAATTCTCCAAGCAGGTGTACATTCTAGCAAAACAGTTTCCTGCATGGACTTCTATGCTTACAGATTTATGGTTCACAGTAATTCACTAAATCATCTTCTGTTGGCTAGAAACCTTTTTCATCAATTTGCTGTTGATATGTATGCAAAGATAGAAGCAGAAAGATTATGTTACATTAGAACTCATCAGAGAGAATTAAGATGTGATTCATATATACATCTAAGAGATGGCATCAACAATGATGTAGCTGGAGGAGAGCTTGGCCAACTTTGCATTCTTCCGTCAACTTTTACAGGCAGCCCACGTTACATGCATGAAAAAACTCAAGATGCAATGACATATGTTCGCACTTATGGTCGACCTGACCTATTTATAACATTTATATGCAATGCTAAATGGAAGGAAATTCAGGATGAGTTACTACCTGGACAAACATACATTCACAGACATGACCTCACAGCCAGAGTGTTTCGCTTAAAATTATTAAAACTGATGGATTTAATGACAAAATCCAACATTTTTGGCCCAGTTAGATGCCACATGTACACTGTTGAATGGCAAAAAAAGGATTGCCTCATGCTCATATTTTGATTTGGCTGACCAACAAAATTCAAGCTAATCAAATTGATTCTGTTATCTCAGCTGAACTTCCGGACCCTAACACAGACAAAAACCTCTTTGAAATAGTTCAAACTCAAATGGTGCATGGTCCATGTGGTTCTCTAAATTTCAATTCACCTTGCATGAAAGAAAATAAATGTACGAAACGTTACCCAAAACCATTTTTAAAAGACACTCAAACAGGAGAAGATGGTTATCCTTCATATCGCAGAAGAAAACCTGATGATGGAGGCTTTACAACGAGAATTAAACGAAATGAAATTGATAATAGATGGATAGTTCCTTACTGCCCTCTCTTGACTAAAACTTTTAATGCTCATATTAATGTAGAATTTTGTAATTCTGTCAAGTCTATCAAGTATGTGTGCAAGTATGTTAACAAGGGATCCGATGCAGCTATGTTTGCTCTACAACAACAAAATGTACCTGATGAAGTGACTAACTATCAACAAGGTCGTTACTTAAGCAGCAATGAAGCCTTTTGGAGAATTTTTAGCTTTCCCTTTCATGGAAGATATCCTGCAGTACAGCAACTAGCAGTTCATTTAGAAAATGGACAGAGTTTATTTTACTAATGAAACAGCTGCCCATCAAGCTCTTGCTCCTAGAGATACTACTCTTACAGCTTTTTTTAAACTATGTCAAGAAGATGTGTTTGCTCAAACTTTATTGTATCGCCAGTTACCATCTTATTACACATGGAACAACAAAAAATGGAGTAGAAGAAAGAGAGGAAGCGAAGTTGAAGGTCATCCAGATGTAAGATTTGACAGTGCTTTAGGCAGAGTTTACACTGTTCATCCCAGCCAGCATGAGTGTTTCTTTTTAAGAATGTTGCTGCATGAAGTTAAAGGGCCTAGATCTTTTAATGATCATAGAACAGTTGATGGTCATGTTTGTGCGACATTTAGAGAGGCATGCTACAAACGTGGAATGCTAGAAGATGATAGTCAATGGGATGCCACCTTAAGAGAAGCAGCCATATACCAATCCCAAAGCGGCTAAGAGATTTATTTGCAATTCTGCTAAAAACCTGTGATGTGGGCAACCCTTTAGAATTATGGAACAAATACAAAGATGATTTGGCACAAGATTATAAGCCCAAGCACAACTTGCCAACCCGCATATTGACGTTGTTTACACAGATGAAATCTACAACAGAGCCTTAATTGACATAGAAGATAAAATAGCATCAATGGATGGACAACAAATACCTTCATTTGGCCTCCCACGAACCAATAGAACAGAAGTCAACAATTTAGCTACAGAGCTTATAAGAGAAACATCATATGATATCAACTACTTAACTGAATATGTAAATGAAAATGAGCCCAAGTTGTTGCCTGATCAGAGAACTGCTTATTCAACTATAATGAATAGTATCTCTCAGCAGAATGGAGGCATCTACTTTTTGGATGCTCCTGGTGGTACTGGATAAACATTTTCACAAATTTATTACTGGCCAAAGTTCGCAAGCAAAATAAAATTGCTGTAGCAGTAGCATCTTCTGGTATAGCTGCTACACTGTTGCCTGGAGGTCGCACAGCTCATTCTGCATTCAAACTTCCTTTGGATTTAGCTACTAATGATGAAGCTGTTTGTAAAATTACTAAAAATTCTGGCATGGGAGAGGTTTTTAAAAGATGTGAACTTATAGTCTGGGATGAATGTACAATGGCCCATAAAAAAGCATTGGAGGCCCTGAACAAAACTCTACAAGATGTGAGAAACCAGAAGACATTGATGGGCGGTGTAACTGTTGTCTTATCAGGAGATTTTCGCCAGACTCGGCCAGTTATACCTAAGGGAACAAAAGCTGATGAAATTCGAGCATGCCTTAAATCTTCCTGTTTGTGGCACAATGTTAAAACCTTGAAGCTTACAACTAACATGCGAGCAAGAATTTATGGTGATAGCAATTCAGGTCTATTTGCTCAGAACTTGCTACAGCTTGGCGAAGGAAAAGTTCCTGTGGACTCTGACAACAAAGTCATTATATCTACAATCAGCGCAGTGGTCCAAAGTGTTAATGAATTAACAGAAAAAGTATTTACTAACTTTAGTTAGCACCACAAAGACTTTACTTGGCTGTTTGAAAGAGCAATATTGGCACCGAAAAATGTGACAGTTAATTCTATCAACCAACAACTACTCCAAAATATTCCAGGGGATCCTTATATTTACAAATCAATTGATACAGTTATCGATCAAAATGAAGTTGTCAACTATCCAACGGAGTTTCTAAATTCTTTGGAATTTCCAGGATTGCCTCCTCACCAACTAACAACTTAAAGTTGGAGCTCCTATAATGCTTCTACGAAATTTAGATCAGCCTAAGCTCTGCAATGGTACCAGATTAATAATAAAGGCATTACAGCCTCATGTCATTGAAGCACAAATTCAAACTGGTTGTGGCAAGGGTGAAGATACTTTTATTCCTAGGATACCTCTAATAACATCAGAGATGCAGTTTCAGTTTAGGCGCTTACAATTTCCAGTAAGATTAAGTTTTGCCATGTCGATCAACAAATCACAGGGACAAACAGTGAAAGTTGTTGGGCTACAATTACAAGAAGACTGCTTCTCTCATGGTCAACTGTATGTAGGATGCTCTAGAGTAGGAACAGCTAACAATCTTTATGTATACTCTCCTTTTGGAAAAACATGCAATGTTGTATATAAAGAAGTATTGTAAATTCTAATTTCAAATAAAGCTTTGTTTGATTAAATGTTTTTTTATTTCTCGCATCACAGCTTTTGTCTACTTACTGAATAATTTGCTGAAAAAAATACTGATCTATACATCTCAAATCTAAATTTTCACCCGTGCAACGCCGGGTAATTCAGCTAGTAATATATATATATATATATATGTTTGTGTGTATGTATGTTATTTATTTATTTTTTTTCTTTCTGTAACCTATATATAGGCCGTAACCTTTTATGTACTTCAGTGTTCCTGAGGATGTCATTAGACGAAAGCGCTTGAGCACCTTTTTGTGTTTCCTTTCCTTCGTGGTTTTATTCATCATAAATATTTTTCACGTGTTACTTTCGTGAAATAATTTTCATATATATATATATATATATATATATATACCGGGTGGCCCCAAAAAAATGGCACCAATTTTGAGAAGTGATATCTCAATAACCATTGCAGCTAGGGACTTAAAAAACAACCAAATGAAAGATAATTCTTTTCTCTTTAAATACTTATTCTATGGCTTCATGGTTATAAGCCCATATAATGCCCAAAATTGGCTTCCAAAAAAAATATACAAAAAAAAGTTGCGCATTTATATTTATTCCTTGATCCTAATTTTAAATGAAATTTTTCTATTCCAGACCCCTCAAGATGGGATTGAGAGAATCTGATAAGAACATTATACAAGCACTACGTGAAGAAAAAGGATATTCATTAAACATAATCCTTTACGAATTTCCAAATAGAAATTGGAAAAATAGAACTGTGGCACATTTTTTACAAAAACTTAAAGAAACCGGCAGCAGTCAACGGCGTCCGGAAGTGGTCGACCAGAAACTATTAGAACGCCAGAAAACATTGAAAAAGTAAATGAAATGGTTTTAAGTCAAGAGGAACAACCGGGAACAAGTAAAAGTGAACGTGAAGTTGCGAAAGAAACCGGGATTTCACGTTCATCAGTACTGTTGCAATAATAAAGAGCATTCATTTTAACACCACTTTCAACAAAAACATCACTACTTTTACCCAGTTTTGAGACAGCAGGAGATCATTAGTTTTTAGAAAAGTTAAACCGTTGAATTAAAAGTCTTTTCGGTGTTACTTCTTTTTTGGAGCATGGGATTTTTTTCAGGCATATACCCATACAAACTCATTGTAAAAATTTGGTGCTTTTATCACTCTTGTAACGATATCATCATTTTATAGCACTAAGCCACTTGACTAAAGAAGCATTTCCTCAACCATTGCAATATTTTCATCAGTGCGAACTTCTCTTTTTTTTTTCCACTACCTTTGGTTCTAGCAACATATCTAGTTCTATCAATTTTACAAATATTTTTTCTACACCAGAAGGGGTCCATGGTTTATTTGGAAACATTGATATAATTTTTCTGGCACCATAATGTTTCTCAATACGTAATTGTTTTATCAGTATGAGATTATCTTGACTATATGAAGGCATTTTTCATGGATGAGTAAATATTTTTAAAAAATCTGCAACAAAGATAGAGTATATTAAAAACAAATATTATAAAGACGTATAGAAGTGTTACATATAAAAGCAAATTATTTATCTAAATCGTTGTAAAAACAAGCAAATCTTGACAATAGTAAATATAATAGTTGATAACAGTAATAGCTTACGTTTTTCTGGGCAACCTGGTATATATATATATATATATATATATTTTTTTTTTTTTTTTATTATTTTTTTTTCTGGATGATCATTTTAAAACAAAATTTTAAACATTTTCACCGAATAATTGACATCGTTTTGAGTAAACTACGTACGTAAGATTTCCCAAAAACAAAAATGAATGCTCCACTGGAGCACTTGATGACTGTATTTTAATAAAACTTTTCACCGACGAATAATTTTTAAACATTTACGTTTTACATCCTCTTCCAATATTTAAATTAAGTTATAAATTTTGAATAGCAATGTCTCGTCTATAAATAGTAATATTTAGATAGAAGTTACTGTCAATTTGTGTATTAAGGATACACATTACGACATACTTTCACATTCGCATATTTGATATACGATAGAAGACACAATTGTCTCAGTAATACAGTATCATCGATACTGCATGCCGTTCTTATATATATATATATATATATATATATATATAATATTTATACAGGGTGTCTCATAAGTCCGGCATCATAGGAGAAATTCATATTTTTCTATTTCTACAAACCATAATTCATATTTTTCTCTTTCTACAGGCCATAATGTCTGTGAGCAAAGAAGAACGAATCCAGATAATTCTACTCATAGGAAATCGGAGTCAAAGAGAGGCTGAATTTAACAGACTGCATCCAGACCGCGAGCCAATAACACAGAGTTGTGTTAGCAGACTTGTTGCAAAGTTTAAAGAAACAGGATCCATAGAAGATAAACCACGCAGTGGACCTTCAAGGAGGTCCACTGACGATGATACAGCGACTGCTATCCTGACTCATTTTAACAGAAGTCCCAATAAGTCTCTTCGGCGATTGTCCACCGAGACAGGAGTGTCGAAAAGTAGCATCCATCGCATTCTTCAGGCTCACAAATGGCATCCATATAAAATTCAGATCTTACAGAAATTAAACGAAGATGATCCCGACCGGCGGATGGAATTTTGTGAATGGGCTACGGAACAATATGCTCGGGATGCCAATTTCCCGTCCACCATTCTGTTCAGTATGCTCAAGGAAGAAGCATTTCCCAGTGTCTTGAACGAAGAAGGAAATTTCCCAACATGGTTCCAGCAAGACGGCGCTCCTGCACATTACAGCACCCAAGTAAGGGAATACCTGTACCAACAATTCCCTGGTCATTGGATAGGACGTCGAGGGCCTGTGGAATGGCCAGCTAGACGCCCGGATCTCCCGCCACTAGATTTTTATCTCTGGGACCACTTGAGAGCGCTGGTATACGCAGAGAAAATTAGGAGTGTTGAACATTTGCGCCAGCGCATTATTGGGGCATGTAACACCATTACTCCTGACATCATTCACCGTGTGCTTGCTGACTGGGTATCACGTCTGAATTTGTGTATTGAAAACAATGGTGGACATATTGAGCACGTTCTGTAAATAAAAGCTTTTGTTTTGCCTTCTTTTATTATTTTTCCTATGATGCAGGACTTATGGGACACCCTGTATATATGTTATGCTTAGAAGCACAAAATAACTCGCTGTTTGACTCGTGCACGCGTACATTTGAATTTTTCAAAACATTTTTTTTAGTAGAATTTTCGATAAATATTTTTCTGTTACATTTTTCTGTTACATTTAACGGAACACAAATACACATTTACAGTTCAGAATAAGCTGAAATCTTAAAAGCAGTTCACTCAAGCATTTCTTAGTTCTTAAAGTATTATTTTATAAAACACACACACACACACATGTGCCAAAGTTTGAATGCACTCACTGTTTTATTGATAAATAGTTCAGAATGTATTGTAAATGGGTGTAAAACGGTTATACGAGTATGCACACAATTAGTATAGTTAATGAAGCATGTAAATAGGCCCTATATATAAAGCGCAGCTGTTTCAAAATGAGCAGAAAGACGCTCGTAGAAGTCAGTTATCCGTACGTTTCCCCTTGCACGTAAAACTACTTAAACTCTGAGAGGCAATAATTCAGTTAAATTGTTTATTACATTCTGATTAATCGCATCATTCCATGAACCAGAGATAATGTCCACATCATTTTAACAGTTGCTCGATCGCGTCTGGCTTGTTCTCTCTTCAGATGTTCCCATAAATGCTTAATATGACTCTAGTGAGGTGACTGAGAGGGAAAGTCATTGGTGTTTAATATACCTTCCTCTTCCATAGTTTAGAATCGTGGTTTGGGTCAATGTCCTCTTGGAAAATAATAGCATTACCGCTGAAGATTGAGTGTTTTTTCTTTGGTTAAAGACCAAATATCTCTTTCTCCAAATCTCTTGAAATATCTCCAAACAAGTTTTGATATTCGCTCTACCGTAATATGCTTCTTTTTTTTTTTTTTACTTTCCTACGGCCAACATAGTCTATTCTCTTACTTCAAAAACATCTCTGACATTGATACATCTTTGAAAAGCGCTTTTCTCCAGTCTTTTGTCGTGAAACCAGGAAAAGTTTGGCAAATGCGAATTGTTTAACTTTGCTATCCTTTATAAACAATTATTTTAAGTTTAAGTCATTAAAGCTCGTTCACGCAGTGTTTCAACCACAAACCTCGTTTTAAGTGTGGATTTGCCAATTTAATTTTGCTCTCAGGGTTCACCCGTTGTTGAATCTGAGCAGCATTTGATTTGCTTCGCTTTGCTAAAAAAAACTCTTACACACTAGATGGTTTATAATACGTGGCCTTCCTCATATTCTAAATGTTTTCTTATTAAATCCGCGCGATGTTCTTTGCATTCTCCCTTCAAGATTTGCAGTTGCGTTCTGTTGAAGCGTTATCCGTACCCATCTGCACTAAGACGCAGTTTAACCTTCGCTCCAAAAGTAAATTGGTAAAGGATTTACTTATTTACTTATTTTTATTTTTACTGCATCTTAGTGAAATTTACTTAAAACTCACCAGACAAATGTTTTTGCGAAATATATACACTCTAGTCTAGATCTTAAGATCTTAAGATCTCAAGATTTTAGACTCATTGTAGATAATTACTCTTCATCTTTCAAATTGTTCATCTTTCAAATTGTTCTCTTTTTAACCAACCAATCAATATTAATTTTTCACAAACCTACCAATCTTTCGTTATAAATTAATGCCCAGTTAGGTCAATTGAATGCCCAGTTAGGTCATTTGAATGCCAGGTTAGGTCAATTGAATGCCCGGTTAGGTCAACTGTGCGCCCTTGACGATTGGTTAGGTTAAGTCATGATGTTTTCGTTAAAAACACATTAATTATTTAAAGTGCTCTAACATGTTTGTTTTTCATTTCTCAAAAAAAAAAAGTTATTTTTGAAATCAGTGGCCAAAACTACACTGGTATACCGATTTGGTTAAAAACAGAACAATTTAAAAGATGAAGAGTAATTATCTACAATGAGTCTAAAATCTTAAGATCTAGACTAGAGTGTATGTATTTCGCAAAAACATTTGTCTCGTGAGTTTTTGTCCTCTTTTGCATTTAAGTGGTGAGTTTTTGTCCAGTGAGTTTTTGTCCAGTGAGTTTTTGTCCAGTGAGTTTTTGTCCAGTGAGTTTTTGTCCAGTGAGTTTTTGTCCTGTGGGTTTTTGTCCTGGATTCGCCTTCGTTAGTTAGCCTTATAAGGCTAACTAACGAAAATATCACGACTTAACCTAACCAATCGTTAGGTCAACTGTAAGCCCTTGACGATTGGTTAGATTAAGTTGTGATATTTTCGTTGGTTAGCCTTATAAGGCTAACTAAAGAAGGCTGGGGGCCCTGATCTTCAGGTGATCCAAAATAGGTACTTTTTTGTTATCTCGGACCCCAGACCTTTTGCCAGTTACCAGACTTCAACTTTGACAGAATATTTTCGTTAAAACTAACAAAAATATCATGACTTAACCTAACCAATTATCAAGGGCGTACAGTTTACCTAACTGGGCATTCAATTAACCTAATTAGTTGGTAAGGTTAGGTTAAGTCGTGATATTTTCCTTAGTTTTAACGAAAATATTCTGTCAAAATTGAAGTCTGGCAACTGGCAAAAAGTCTGGTGTCCGGGATAACGGGAAAGTACGTACAAATATTATCTACATTGAATGATTTTCTCGTTATCTAAATAATTCATTATAATTTACATTTACAAATTAAATTTAAGGAATAACTTAATTGAAAACAGTAAAGTAATTTGTAAAATATTTAATACCAAATTGCAATAGTAAATTTACTCTAATTTAGCTGGAGCTTCAAAACTACTTGGATTAGTGAAATTCTATCAAGTTTGACAACTAGGCTACATTTTTTATTGGGGGGGAGGGGGGAAAGTGGGATAGGGGCGGGTTCATGCATCCAGTTAACTCTTTGGGTATTGTTTCTTCTACGCCTTTATTTGCAAAAATTTAATGTCTATAACTATGTATACGATTATATACAAAAAAGGCCCCCCTCCGCAATTCCCCCCACCCCCTCCCGAATGTATTTATTTATATATACTAAAATAAATTTCTGCCAGTGTAGAATGTATTCAGTACATTCAATAATTCAGTTTACTCATTATTCAGTATATTCTGTTTAGTAATATACATTATTCGGTGACCTTAATGGAAACAAGAAGTGGATGCAAAAGTCATGAATGCTTGTAGAAATAGGTTGTATCACCAACCATTATCGCCGCGAAAGCCATTTCCTGTGAATATATATATATATGTTAAACTTTATTGGCAGGAGATAAATCCTATATATAGGTCGTGTGTATATATGTATATATATATATATATATAGGTCATCAGCCTGAATCCTGTGTGAATAGAGAGAGAGACCTGGAACATCTGCAAGGTTGCAAACTATACGAGTATATATAAATCAACTTTTTAGAGAAAATATTTATAGTGTTGATTAGGTCGTAGATAGAAAGCAAAGGTTTCATCGCTCTTTTAAAGCACCGCTCCAGTCATACACCCATTCAGGGTGCGAGCAGCTAGCAGCATCATTGCCAAGAAAATAGAGGGTTGACGTAGTATCGAGGCTTCCATACGGCGCTCATTATGGCTGGAAGCAAATACTCGTATGAATTTTGTTATCATAGTCCACTGAACGGTTAAATTCATTATCATTTCCTTGCTCTCTCTCTCTCTCTCTCTCTCTCTATATATATATATATATATATATATAATTAAAAATCTGTAAAGTAAATGAAATAATTAAGAGTGCTTAATAAATGTCTGTAAAAATTATGCAGAAAGGCAAAAGTGTTATGTCAGAAATGAAGCCAGCAAGCGTACAGGACCTCTGGCGTATTGTTCATTTGAAATAACGAGCATTTCGTATGGTTGATTCGATGCCTTCCAGATATGACCATCATCCATGCTCGAGGAGTTACACTTAATATTATCATAAGTAGTGTCCTGTAGATATGGGCAAAATGCACTTATTTCTACCCTACACAGTTTGGCTACCAAAGCACCCATTTATTTTAAATTAAATGATGTTACCATTAATCAGGTAAAGGAATTACAGTACATTATGTATATACGTCATCTGATATCAAGTTTCTTGAGTGCCGATCCTGATGTTAGGGAAGAATACTGCAATTTATGTGTTCAATATGTTAAAAGGGAAATTCAGATTTCATACAACCAAAAAGAAAAGAAAAAAGTTTATTCCACACGTTTTGTTCTAGTATGTACAATATAATGCAATTGCCCTTTCCCACCCCTTGCCTTTAACACTGGAAACGCTGTATATTTGGGTGGGCAACTATAATTGCATTATACTGTACATAAAATTTTTTAAACAACTTTGGGTGAGCTATAATAAAATTATAAGAAAACGCTGAATCCACTGCACAGTATAAATCGGTCAGTGTTACATTGTCACCTACATGTTCGGCTTCCCAAATGTTTAAAACACACAATGTCTTGCTGAAAGTAGCACACACGCGAGCTCAGAACAATTTAATGCGTAAAGTGCATCACTCAATCAATCCCTTAGCCAGCAGTGTTTCGCAAACGTTTTTGGGTGCGTACCCCTTTTTTGGGTGCTATTCACTTACCCCACCCCTATTTTAACAATCTTATTTCACCCTTTGTCAGTAAATTTATACCTCAATATGATATATAACTTAATAATATAAATCTAATCAATATTATAAATATATAGGCTAAATAAAATATTAATATATTTAATATGTTTAAATGCCTTCTCTTGGTGTGACACTACGGAGGGTTGACAGAAGTAAATAGACACCGCGATGATTGTTGTCAAAATCAAATGGCAAAACTCATCAATAGAGTGCGAGAACATGTGTCAACTTTACATAATGGAAAAAATGGGAAAGGAACACTATTCTAAATATATTGATCCAATAAATCTGTTGTTATTTATTAATTTTTGTTATCAAATCCAAAACTATGGAAAAAAAAAAAACCACCCGAAGGTGTCTATTTATTTTTGTCAAACCCACGTATATTTTCTATTTTCACGTAAGAAATGCAGTTTTCGTTTGGAATCTTTTCTATTGTGTCACATTACTCACGTACCCTTCGTAGACCTCTCGCGTATCCCAGTTCGAGAAATGATGTTTTAGTCCAAACACTGGTTCCTTTTTGTCATATATCTTCTAAAATTTCGTCCAAATGGCGAGAGGGATTTTTTTTTTTTTTTTAAGGTAAATGCCACTTTCAGTTGAAAGAAGTCTTTGGAGTATTAAGTTCCACTGTTTACGATGGACTTTTCATATGATTTGAATACTTTGTATTTTACTGTCTTACGAGTACAAGTTAATCTTGGTTAATATTTTTTATTTTATTATTGTATACCAAATCGTCCTGTAAATTGCATTCATGCATATTATACATTTTCTAAAAAATATTCCGTCAGAGAGAGAGAGAGAGAGAGAGAGAGAGAGAGAGAGAGAGAGAGAGATATCGGTATATTTATAGATGCATCATACAGCATTGCGCTTTATAACTCAGTGTAAATGCGAGCAACGAAAATATCCTTTTTAAAAATTCATTTCCCTCCAGTTATCGAAAAGTAATATTGATTTTTTTTTAATGAAAAAAAAATGTAGGCAATGAACGAGTAAACTTATCGAGTAGTAAAAAATAGTTCGGATGAAATCGCATCCCAATGTGTCAATAACACTTCATCAGCAACCTTTGATGTAAATTTATCTTTACTTAAAATTTTACCGGAATTTTATAGGATAGTCATTGTGTAAACAGTTGCCAACGAGTTTTGATGTAGTTTCTAATTTTGTTTACGCTTTTTCCTGACAGAATTTTTAAATATATAATATAAACTTAGACTCTTTGCTAGGATGCTAGGCGCTTATAGATTTTAGGGAAGTAAACACGATTCCTGATCATGATCACACGCATTATTAAACGGCCGGTAATTGACGCTAATTTACTTTCCCTAAGATGACACGAATAGTTACTGAGAAATAAATATTAAAACGTTCGCGTTTAATTAAATTATTGCTAAGTTATATGAATAAGGTGTTTACCTTAACTTTAATACCATTTAACACGTATTTAATCCTTCGTAAAAGGAAAAGTTAATAAAGCGGAAACTACGATAAATGCTAAAGGGTGTAACAAAATTCTGTACCGGTTTTTGGGGATTAATAGAAAAATATTTTGACCAGGTTTAAATAAACGTGACAGACCTTAATAACGACCATTATTCTTTTCTCCCTCTTCAAACTCCAATTTAACACGATTTTGAAAGGAAGGGGGAGCCAACCGAACTCTGACCAACTTTGTCAGTCTCGATGCTTTGCAAAACCTCTTTGAGCGCTGACCATCGTTTCTCTTGAATTTCGGTCTCGTCCTCTTGAATATTATAGGGAGCTACTTCAGCTCGTTGTCTGACAACTTTATTCAAATTTTCGAACGGATTTAAACCGAGTGAGTTTCCAGGCCATTATCCCAATTTAACTTATCAAAAATTGCTAAATTGATGTTATCCGCAAAAACTATAGAAAATTTCCCCCTAAACCGCTAGAAAATTTTGTTGCATCCCTTAATGGGACTCAAATCGGCTTCGCGTGGTTTCAGAGTCAGCTCTCCGACCGATCTGCATGGCGTGATGGGTATAGGAACGCTAACTCTGAAACCACGCGACGCGGGTTCGAATCTCTACCACTCGCTCCTAGTTTCTCTTTCCACCTTATTTAAGTGCGGTTATTGCACCTAAAAATTAACTCTTACATCTTTCTATTAAAATAAATAGGTATAAGAAAGAGAGAAAGAAAGCGATGGATACATGGATAAAATATCCATATGAAAGGCATTTTGAGCTTTTATAAAATAAATATCCTTAAAAGCAGTTTTGCGCCATTTCTGATTCAGTTATGCCTATCTGCGTGTCGCACTAATGGATTCAGTCGAGGTAGAAACAATTTTCGTCTATTTTTTTTTTTATGTATGTTTACATTCTGTTTGTAGATTTAGTTAATATCGCAGCGTTCATGTTTTTCCCTTCGCAGAATAATGCAAGGAAAACATCGAAAAAAATGGAGGAACTGATTTGTTATAAGAAAGCAACTTCATTTTTAACTACTAAAATTATTTTCACGAATACAATATTATAATATATATATATATATATATATATATATATATATATATATATATCTGAAATAGTGGAACGATAAAATTAATTTTGGAAATGGACGGTGAGCGGGGTTGAAACAGTCGAGCGAGGGTGAAAGGTTGGGCAATTTGAAGGGGAAATTGAGTGGGAGAGACGGAGGTGTTCTGTCTAGAATTAATATTAAAAAAAATAATTGTATTAATAGCGGTAATAGTAATAATAATATGGATGGTGGTGATAATAGAGGGGATAGAGGTGAAAAAAATCGATGATATTTGCGGGAATGAGGATGAAAGGACTAAACTGGATTATAAAGATATATATTTAAATGGCGACTGCAAAGCAAAGAAAAGGTAAGGTACGAAAAAATTTTCGGAATTAGAGTTTGAGGTTGGTTTTTGAAGATTATTAGACCATAAGAAGTAGTCTTATTTAAATTCTATTCAGTTTGAGTTTACAAACACAATTTTTACGTGTCGAGTCTACAGATATATACATAGAAAAAATATTATTCTGAACGAAATACAGGCCCGTATACGGACTGTTTGCGATTGCGGATATTTGTGGTTTTTGGTCCATTTTGTGAGAGCAAGTCTGAGGTAGTACGAGTATGACTGTGATTGATGCGGTCAAATTTGTACCTTGGGGAGGAAGCACGAACTTGTCGTGCATCTTGCTCCTGGAAAACCATGCACCAGGACTGATCATGACTAGGGGTGTTTGCAGAGCTGGGCAGTATTTAAATACATTTGTATTTAAATACGTATTTAAATACACTTGTGTATTTAGAACTGTATTTATAAATACATTGTTTTTCATGTATTTAAATATAGTATCTAAATACTTTAATGAGTATTTAAATACTCAAAATATAAAAATGTAAATACTTTTACTGGTTTAATACACGTTCTGTACTAGCACAGTACGACGCGTCGACAGTGTAGTACAGCATGGTTCATGTTTCAACGTGTCAGTTCAATCAGTTGTGTGCCACTCTTAGTCGAAAGCGGTTGATTTCTTTATCGTGTGCGTGTCATGGCTTCAACAAGCAAATCCGGTGAATCAAACAGTGATATATCTGCAGATAACAATTTAGTGCACCCTCTGTTTGATGGAAAATACTTTAAAATTAAATCTAAAGACGGTAATTGTACTATTTCTTTATCCTTTATCAAGCATTTTATATTGTTGTTACTCATGAATTAGTGAATGCATATGTTAAAATTTGTATGTATTTAAAATGTATTTACAAATGTATTTAAATACAATTGATGTATTTTGTATTTAGTATCTAAATACATTCGTAAAATGTATTTAGTATTTAGTATTTAAATACATTTCTCCCATGTATTTAGCATTTAGTATTTAAATACATTCAATGTATTTATTGCCCAGCTCTGGGTGTTTGCAACACAAACTAACGAAAATTGCGATTAACTGAATATGATTACGGATGTTCTTGGAACTAAACTAACACGGAGCATTGTTGCTTTCAGTGGTGATGATCTACGTACGAAAGCTTCGTCAGTACTTTGACCCTCTATTTACTTGGCAATGCTGCTGCGAGCTGCTCGTACCCTGAAATGGGCGTATGGGCAGAATGGTGCTCTGTGTAAAAAGATGTTTAACTCTTCATACTTCCACATAAACCGTGAATGCATTGATGATATTTTATATATATATATATATATATATTAGGGTGATGCAAAAAAGGGGTCAAATTTTTTTTTTTTCAATTTTCAGGGAGACATCCTCCTATTTTATTCATATTCCTAAGAAAGCATTGTATGCGAAATTTGGGGTTGAAAAAGAGAAAATTAGAGGTTGCTACCAAGCTTTAAAAATAAATGTATATCAGTTTGTGCTCAAAAATATTGTTTTGTTGATATTTTCGCCGGAGCCGGTTTGATATGTACCTAGTTAACCTAGTTTGAAAAAAAACGATGACATTCTAGACTATAGTACGTAGTGAGCTCATAAAATAGTAAATAATAGGCACGCTGATTTCCGCACCACCCTCTGAGGTACAGCGTATAGCGCGTTAACTTTTTTTTATGTGGAAGTTTCCCCAGTAGGCATATCATAACCACTTATGTATGTTTATTTTCGTTTTTGTGAAGCAAGAGTAATGTTTTCTTGTTTTTGTTTGAGAGTGACGACCTGTAACTTATAACAATTTGAAGAAGGTATTGTTTCTGCTCTTCATCATTGGTTATCAGTTTGTTGTATTCCTCCATCAGTCGTACACCTCTTTCCGCAATGTCGTTTACCACTTTGAGTCCATATGCGATATCTCTTGCATTCGCATAACTTTCATCATCATTCCATTCTTCAGCATCTTTTCAAGAAAAGTGCAAGGCACCTCTAGGATTTCAAAGAATCTTTTTGTGTTCGCAGTAACGAAATCCTGCAGTTGTTTCTGCCCAGCTGATTCAGGATTTATTGATGCTCGTTTGCTCGGTTTTGAGTCAACTGGTTTCTGCAGAGCATGCTTCATTTTGTTTTTTGTCTCATGCGAAACAGCTGAATCAAAAAATGCAAGCGCCACAAGCTCCTCAGAGAGGTACCACAAATGTCTCAAAAACTTATTGAGTGCAGCACTTGCAATTTTGTCATCCTTTTGCTTGTAGAGCTGCAGACTTTGCACAAATGCAAATCTGAACGGGGGGCGCATGAGGGTATGGGTGCCAGGTACCACGATCTGATGTATATCGCAGCTGAAAAGCAGCAAACATCTCTCAGTCCTTTTTCCTCTCTCTCAGTTAGTTTAAACTGAGATTTAAACATCCAAATTTTAATGCAGTAAATTAGCTTGCCCATCCATCGTGCTCTGTGATAAGCTCCGGGTGCTTTAAAGCTGATTCCTGACTTGGGGGCACTACCGATGAAAATGAGCGTTAGCTCGAGCAATTCCTTGTAGTCATCACGAGGCTGCTGTTCATCAAGCTGAGCTTGAGCAAATTGAATGAGTTCTTCAGCATCTGAGATTTTCTCTGCAATGTTAGGGTCATCTGTTGCTGTTTGGTAATTGTTCTTGTCAATTTCCACCCACTTTGCTTTGAATCTCTTAAACAGTTGTATGTCAGGGCCACTAGAAGATGGCAAGGAGACAGAAACTGCAGCTTCTAACACTATTTCGAAAATATGATGTCGGCAAGCCAGCCACAGCATATCTTTATCCAATCTTTGCTCTAGTAACATACAAGCACCACTCTTAGAACCTGTGTTGGAGGCAGTGGTGTCAAAACACATGCCCTTCACTTGGTCAGATATATTCCACTCCAATACTAACTGATGGACAGCATCTGCAATGTTTTGACCAGTTCCTCTGGCAAGTTTGGGATACCAAGAAGCTGATCAACTCCTTGGCCGGAAATTAGAACTGGCAGTCGATCAACATCTTCATGACCAGTAATATCTTCCAGTAGTTTGCCGTCCCAATGTATTTGGAGAGGGCAATTTGTTTCGAAATCCTGCTTCAAATTTTCTGCCATTGTCTTGCGGTTCCTTTGTCTTGCTCTCCGTATCGATGAATAGCTAACACTGTATTCTTCAGGGTTTTGCCCAAGAGCATTGATTGTTGGGATCAAGATTTCCGAAGCAGCTCTATCACTTACTTTTGCAGCATCAAGAGATACAAGCATTGAAGAATCCATAAGCTTTGCACTCTTAGACTTTGATCTACTTTGTCTCGAAGTTGATGGCTGCTGAGGGTCAGCAACAAATTCTTCTTCTGATTTTGAACTATCTTCATTCAAACTTGAAGGACTTGAACTTGAGAGCACTGCTGCTTCGAAAACGGCTGTTTCCCTCTTTCTTTTCTTTTCAAGCAATGTTTCCTTTTCTCTAGCAATCTCTTCCATTTGTGAAAAAACTTTATCCACTCCAGACATTTTGCCTTTTCTTCCTTTTTGTCGTTGCAGCATCAAAAACTCACGATCTTCATCTATCTTTATCATGTCAAGAGCACTTGCATGTGCAATGTCAAACAGATCTTGCAAGTCATTTTGCCAGCTCTCTTGTTTTTGAAGTAGTGCAGGTGATTGCTTCTTCTTATTATTTCTGTTCTTCTTTAGTTTCTCCCACTCGTTGAAAAGTTTCTTTACTCTCTCCACGACATGACATTTCAACACTGTTGGGATGCGTGCCTTTTCCCACACATCCATAACATCTCTAGCAGTCAACAAAGCCGCTGTTTTCACCTGTTGCTTTTTATTGATCTTGTAGTTCATAAACAATGCTAATGTTTCCCTTTTAGATGGAAGCTGGGTTCTTTGAAGGACTCTATAGGATGTCCTATGAGCCAAACAACTGTTTTGTGACGCGTATGCCGCTCCATGAGTGCAACTCAGCAACTGCTATACAACCACTCTCAGCGAAGGCAGCAAAGATACTGAGTCAGTGACGCCGCACTTACACTGACGCGGCCGCCACAGTGACGTCACAGCAAAGAAATGATTCTAGAATGTTCGGCCACGGCGTCTATAGCAATGAAAGGGATGAGAAGGTTTACGGAAAGAGGTTCAGAGTCTGTTATGACTGCTATATGTTGCTGACTACCATTTTTGATGAAATCTGCAAAATAAATAAATGTACAATAAATACAAACTGAAAAATAACAAATACAAAATGTTCAATGGATGGTAGCAACCTCTAAAATGTCTTCAATTGTGCTGAAATTTTGCATGTTCAGTTTTTACACTAAATTAAATAAAATTAGAGGGTGTCTTCAAGTTTTTGAAATGATAAGTTATTTTGCATCACCCTAATATATATATATATATATATTATATATATATTAAGGTAGGTTGATTTTCCGCATTTTCTTAGATATCGACTTTGGACTAGTCGAGATAGTCAGGGCTTAATATGATAATAACTGACAAAAACTTTCAGATCCCTAGCTTTAACCGTTTTTTGAGGAAACCGTTTCAAAAATCGTCAAAAAATCGTACCGAAAAATACCGCATTTTCGCAATTTTCGGCCGAAAAAATCGCTATTTTCATAAAAAATCTTGAAAAAAGTTACAATTTTATTGAAAAAAAGTAAAAAAAACATGTACAGAATCAAACAGACACATTTAGATCCCAAGATCATCATAATTTTCACTGTAAGAGCCCTTAGAAGCAAAGGAAGGCCTCATCTGGCGGCTTAGGGCTTTGGCCAGAATGTGTTTGTGCCTTGATTCGAGTCCATAAACAGTATGCGAAGCTTCAGATGTCAGCTTCACGGCCCTTTCAACACTCTGAGAATGTGAAGGCAGATCAGGCAGCTCCAGCTTGGTGCCATTCAGCAATGCTTCTTGAAGCTCCTGGTCAGGAAGTCTTCTGTGAGAGCAGGTTCACAGATGCCACTTTGAGAAAGGTTTGATTAGTTCTGACCAGTGGGTAGCTTCAATGTTGATGGCTGTGATCTTCTTCAGCCTCTTCTTGGCTGGCTTCCCACTTCTGAAAGAATAATAATTAATTTATTTTTATTCCAGTTTAAGATTTAATCCCTATTAGTCTCAGAATTGCTGATTTAATTTAACTTAATAAAAAAAAAAAAAAACCCGAGTTCTATAAATCCCCATAATCGATTTTTTTTCAGAAGAAGGTAAGATTATTTCCATTATCAGAGGGGAGGGCGGGAATTGGGATAAGAAATGTGAAAAAAAAATTCGATTATGGGGATTTATAGAACTCGGGCCTTTTTTTATTAAATAAATCTCCATAATCAAATTTTTTTTTTTCACATTTTTTTAAATTACATAAATGCTTACCTGATGGACAGAATTTTCTTGAGAGCAGCTTCTCTCACTTCCAAGTCATCAGACTTCATCATGGAGTACAGCACATTCTCGGGCAGCAAGGCAAAAGCATTGTACTTCAGGTTCTTGAAAGCAACACCCTGGATTTCTTCAGACTGCTGCTTGATCCTCTGGATCATGTTGAAGATGTACAGTGCTGATTGTGGAACTTGCGTCCCTTTTGATCTCAAACCAACTGACTGCATACACTTCCACAATGAATTGATGGCCTGGGTAAAGCTTATCCTGTAGTTCTGGAGGGTAAGCACCTCTGGTCCACAGACCAAATCTAATTGCCAAAGTCAACCATCTTGCATGGTTTAATGGTCCAATTTTCAGGCAGCAAATCTTGGGTTGACTTTGCCCCTGGAAATTCCAAGCACATACTCCAAAGAAGCCTCTGGTCGCTACTGAGATCATTCAGTGTCTCCTCAGCAAATTCCATGTCATCCAGTGGGCCACTGAGTTTGGTGAATTCCATTGTGGCAGATCTTGGTAGTCAATTTCACAGAATTTTCCCAGCGGACAGTGAAAGAAGTGGGACTTTTGGTACTGCCATCAAGATGCTTGAAAACGCTCTTGAAAGGAAGCTCATTCTGATGGGAACAGCCAAATGGTGTGCAATTTCCGCTCAATTTTTATTTTCCAGAGCTGTTACAAGGCCTCCCTCCCAGCCAGGTTTGTATTTGTGTTGTCAAGGAGGAAGCTTTCAGGGTATGAACACTGTTAAACTCCTCCCAAGACACTAGCAACTTCTTCACCAAGAAGAACTCAAGTCGCACCTTTAATTGGGATGACTATGTGAGTAAAGATATGTTCCACTTCAGTTCCCGGCTCCTTTGTGAAAGTCAAATGGTGCTCTTGTCCCTTTCCTTTCTTCAGCTTAGTCTCCCCCTTTTCATCCTTAATTCTCTGTACAGCAAAGTATCCTTGTCAACTTTCCCATCAACCCCAATCAGACTAACTTTTCCAGATCCTCATTGTGTTTTCATCACTTTTCACTTCATTCTAGCTTTTTCCCTGTCCATTTTCGATTTATCAACTATTATCTGTTTTCACATCAAGGCCAGCCTTAAGCAGGTCCATAGGCATTGTAAGTCCAGGAGGAAGGCATTAGCAAGACTTGCCCCAAGATTGAAAGAAACATCACCCCTGATCAGTTCCATGGCATATGGGGGTTTTCAAAAAGCTGTAACCTCCCTTGGGTGCCTCCTTGGCTTGAAAACTCTTCAGCTTCACCACCAGATGGCTGAAATGAAAATAAAAATAAATTACTAAGCGAAAATGGGGGAAAATAGGGGAAAAAGTAGGGAAAAAATATGGGTAAAAATCGACGAAAATGGGCGGAAATAAGAATAACTTACTTAAACGAAAATGGGGGGAAAAAGTGGGAAAATAGGGGGGAAATGGGTAAAAATTCAGGTAAAAAGTCAGCGAAAATGGGCGAAAAAATAATAAATTACTAAAGCGAAAATGGGGGAAAAAAGGGGGGAAATAAGGACAAAAAGTAGGGATAAATTTGGGTAAAAGTGGGATAAGATATAAGAAAAAAAATATATTACCTCTCCTGATTCTCCTGAGCTCGATTCAAAAGAAATATCTTGTGAAGGTGTGGAGGCAAAAGTGGCCAAATCCACTTCCTGCTGCTGTTGAATCTGGCTCTGTAATCTTTCTGCTTCAGCTGCAGCCCTCTGGTCTCTCTTCACAGCAGCTTTATCCACAGATCCCAGCTGGAAAGAGCCCTTGGGTCCTATTTTGGCCCTCTGATCTCTCAAGTATTCCCTCTCCTCTACTGGAACCTGAAATATTAAAGTATATTAAATAGCGGATCTAAAATAAGAGATAAAATCCTGAAAAAAATTGATCATTAATTTCTATTACCAGGGAGGGGGGAATGGAAGATTACAGGAGGAAAATGCGGATATTTTTCAATTACAAGCATTGAATTTCCTTCCATTTAAAAGGCACCTAATCGCACTAAGTTAGGCCAGTTAAAAGTTTAAAAAATAATAGCATTACCTTCTTGTGCAGATTATGTGCTGTGTTTGACAATTTTCTTTCTTGCACTTCACAGCATTGTCATCACAGAGACGAACAGGTAGCTTACAGGTGCAAGCAGAAATGTCAAAAAGTTTATCCAGCTTTTCCTCCAGATTCTGCTCCTGGACTATAGAAAGAGATTTCCTGTTTATCTCTTTTGCTTTCTTGAAGCACACTTTATCCACCAATTTCACTACATAATATTCCTCATACAGGGGCAGCCGCGGGTTCACTGCCTGCCAGATCTCTATCACATCCTTTGCTATCATTTTAGCAATATCATAGTCTTTCAAGTCCGGGTGGCTGTTTTGGAGGAAATAACTGTACTGAATAACTTGGCGGAGGGTAGGAGGCTCTGTTTTATCCAAGGGGGAAGGCTGGCCACTGAATTTTTTGGCACTATCACTTCGAGTTAACACTGCAGACGCGTTTTTTACCCATTTTTATGAAATATCTGAAAATAAACACAATTAAATGAACGCATCATAAAATAACTTAATTTAATACACATTTTATAGGTAAATATCATTAAAAAATACAAAATAATACACTAATAAACATCTATAATGTATTTACAATAAGTTTCAAGCATCGTTTTGTTAAAAAAGCCGAATTTTAATTGATTATTTTGATGAAATAAGGTCCGATATTTTGTTTGTTTACATTGCGCGAATGCCGCGCGCGCGATTTTACGCGTAAAATTCGGCAATTTTACAACTTAAAAATAATTAACAATCCTCAAAAAATAAAATAATTTTCACAAATATGAGTTGGTGCAACGTTTTTTATACATTAATACCTTTCTATCTAGACTAGTCCAAGATCACAGTTCCAAAATCAACCTACCTTAATATATACTGTATATATATATATATATATATATATATATATATATATATATATAATAAAATAATTGCAATGCATTGTTTAACCATATGTACAGATGTGATAATAGTATCAAGTGGGATAGTTCTAAAGCGTTCATTAAAAACAGATATAATTGAAAGGAATATTCTAGAATGTGCATTCATCCATTTTTAAAAAAATTCAATAACAGTGCGGGAATGTATAAAACTGACAATATTTTGTTAAAATATCTTTTGCCTTTAATCAACGCTTGTTAACCACGTGCTAATCTCTTTCATTTCTCTGTTCCGTTTACACATGTACAGTATATATTTTCGTCATCTCGCCTTCTCCCTTCATTCCCTGGCGAGGTGTACTCCTGAATACACGAAAGCCATGGAATAATTTTTCTTATTCCTTGTGGGTTTGCATTATATATATATATATATATATATATATATATATATATATATATATACAGTGTAACCCGCCTAATATCACCTCGGTTAATATCACAACCCTGTTATTATCACTATTTTTCAAAAACCAGTGACCCATTGCTGTATGCTGCAATATAAATTTCTTGCTTAATATCACCGGTTTATATCACGAACCCTTGCACGTGCACATTGTAATGTATCATGCTGTATTATCATGATGCTATCACATCCAGTGATACACACACACACACACACACACACACACGAGGTATGTTCAAAAAGTATCCGGACAGGGTGTTTATTTTTAGAACAAGGTCACGCTTGGAGTCATGACTGTGCCTAACATGTCTCTGCATGTCGAGACAAGTTGACTGATAGGGTTTCACTTCATTGTGTGAGCTGATAAAATTAAACGTGTTTTGTTTCGCGGCGATTTCGCGATGTTACTTGGTATTTTTTTACTGTGAAGGTGTTGTGCACCATAATATGGTCCACATGGACAAACATTCAACAAGGAATTTTACATTGAAGTTTTGAGACGTCTACGTGAAGCAGTTCGGAGGAAACGGCGGCAGAAGTGAGAGTCCGGAGACTGGATGCTTCATCTCGATAACACGCCATCTCACTCGTCGCAACTTGTCCAGCAATATTTGGCCAAAGACGCTACCCCCTAAGTACAGCAGCACCCATATTCGTCGGATTTGGTTCCATGCGACTTTTTCTTGTTTCCGAAGCTCAAACAAACCCTGAAAGGACATCGATTAGATGATGCTGAGACCATTAAAAGAAATTCGAGGGAGCAGCCTTTGGCCATTCCGAAAAGTGCTTTCGAAAAATGTTTTCAACAGTGGCAGGATCGTTGGGCAAAGTGTGTGGCTTCAGAAAGAGCGTACTTTGAGGGAGATTAAGCCCCAAACCCTGTAAGTACCATATTTTGTCTATAATCGCATCAGTCCGGATACATTTTGAACAAACCTCGTGTGTGTATATATATAGGGTGAACCAAATGTAGGTGGACAGTAAATGATAACGTTTATTTTGAGAATACATATTTAATTTTTTTGTATACTATAATACAAAATAAAATTTAAATAAATGTAGTTATAATATTTAATATAATAAAACACAAACACCATAGTTATAATGAACACCATTGTTATAATATAATATAACACAAACCGTATTCAACCTACTGTCCACCTACTTTTGGTTCACCGTGTATATATATATATATATATATATATATATATATATATATATATATACACACGTTCAGACCGATATGAACTTCTGATTTCATAAAACGCGCTCCAATTCATTCTCATTTGATTTTATTCATTCGGATTCCCATTTTCAATGAGAGTTTATCCGTGTTATCCATTATTTGCACTGATAAAATACCAGATCACATCTTGTTGACTGTCTAAACTTTGTTTTATACGTATTTTATGAAAAATAATTCTTCTGTACGGAAAATTTGTAAGTCCATAAACTTTATGTGACGAAAAAATTTAACCGGAAATTTAACCTCGTAAGCATGAATGGGTTGGATGCAGTATACACAAATTTACCCGCGGTTGTGTGTCTTTTAAATATAAAAATGTGATCTTATGAAACAAATTTTGTCCAACTAAATATACAGTAATAAAAAATAAAATTGGATCACCCTGTAGTTTAATGAAAGTAGTTTTTAGCAATATCACTCATGAAAATTAATTATGTTTGAAAATATTTAATAACGCGCTTGAAAGAGAATATTTATAGCTCGAAAATTTTACTTACATGAAAATGCGTCTTTGAAAAAAAGTTGTTTCTGAATAAATAAGTGTCGTATGAAATATGTTGTGGAAAATATAAGTACAGAAACTGGATCTTTTCCGTTTGACACACATGGTTCGATTTTATTTTGAATTTCTACACAGACGTAGTTTTGCATGCCGATTACGAAAATCAGAACCATTTTTTGGAGAAATTAATAATAAAAAAGTTACAACTAGCCTAAGACCCGCCCTTCGTGCGGGTCGCGGGTAGCAAAAATTAACCAAACTATCACGACTTAACCTAACCAATCGTCAAGGGCGTACAATTAACCTAAAAAAATAAATAAAAAACAATACTTTTTTTATTTATTTATTTTTATATATTAAGAGAAGAGGATTCTTTATACTGTACGGCATTGACGATTGGTTAGGTTAAGTCGTGCTAGTTTGGTTAAATAAAAATAATTTTTTTTTTTATTATTTATTTTTTTAGGGTAATTGTACGCCCTTGACGATTGGTTAGGTTAAGTCGTGATATTTTGGTTAAAGCTAACGAAAATATCACGACTTAACCTAAACGTTCCTGAGTGTGACCGACAAACGTTCCTCAGCGTGACCGACTGACAAACTGAGCGTGACGGACTGACTGACAGACATTCCTGGGTGTTTATAGTATACACGAAAACTGCGACCAGTTCCAAAAATGCTACAGTGCATCGCAACATTTAATCGAAAATATTAATTTGTGTTGATTTTTGTCACTAATATTAATAAAATACTTTAAAGGGTTGTAACTTTTTTATTATTAATTTCTCCAAAAAATGGTTCTGATTTTCGTAATCGGCATGCAAAACTACGTCTGTGTAGAAATTTAAAATAAAATCGAACCATGTGTGTCAAACGGAAAAGATCCCAGAAACTAATAAAATTTAAACAAACACGACATATTTAATTCACGTTCTGTAAACTTGTCCAAGTATACAATATCTGCACGACAATTTCCACACTCCGAATATTACAGCGTCAAATGCAAATATCAAAAATGTTTTTTTTATGTAAGCCGATCAAAGGTCGAGGCAGCAAACACTTTTTATAACTTTTACGTCGTCGTCGTGTCGTTGTCGTTGTCGTCTTCTTGTCGTCGTCGTCGTCTTCAACATTTTGCAAAAGTATGCGCAAAAACATAACAAGAAAAGTGAGAATTATTTTAGCAAAACTTGTTGTACGATTCAGCTCGTCTTGTGAAAGAACTTTTTTCCAAGTTTTATTTTTTATTACTGCGTAAATTCAGTGTTTTTCATATAACTTCATATTGATTTGTGTTTTCATTTTTCATCATTAGTTTTCAGTGTAAAATACAATATTGAATGTTTTACTGAAGCGTAATGACGAATTTGACGATGTAAATGGTGATTCGGCACTTAATTTAACTTCCTAATTACCTCAATGAGTGTGCGAATGTCTGTCTATTTTTTCTTCTTCCTGAATGTTACATTGGCATACCTCAAAAATAATTTGTATAAACTGTCTTTAAATGAGAGACTTTCACGAGTTTTCGAAGATCAAAGAAAAAATTTGCTTTTAATTGAAGATTTGTTTTCGACCTGTAAACGGATTAAAAAATATACGAGTAAAATTAAAAAAATTATAAATTAACATAACTTAACCTATACTAACCTCAAATAACTCAGCGTAGACTACGGTAACCTACTTTAATTTAAACTATAACCTAACTTCACCTACTATAATTACACTTAACTGGATATTAAAAAATAGCGGTTATCCGGTTTTTATCAAATTTGTTTCAATTTAGTAATATATATACAGGGTGTCCCAAAAAAAAAACTATATACTCTTTATAGCATCATATATAAAAGTATATAGTTTTTGGGGACACCTGTATATATATATATATATATATATATATATATATATATATAATTTCTTGTGCCATTCGTTAAAGACCTCCGAGGAGGCTACAATGGTCTCCCTTGTCGGACTTCCTCTTAAATGAAACTCGTGTTTATCTTCTAAATTATACAGAACTCCAATCTGGGAGACTGAATCAAATGAAATCTCATAGAATTGTGTCTTCAAGTTAGACTTATACATACAAAAGAGAAGCAGTAAAGTTAGGGGAACGTATTTACTCGTCTAACTTATATATATAAATATATATATATATATAAAATTTTTTTATTTATCTTTTCAAATTGCGGGTAACTAAATCCAACAGTGTTCCAGCCTGGAAAACTGAAAATGAAGTTACCCTTGTCCTCACCATTCTACTGAACATGGAGGACCTTCATTTCTCGTTTGCAACTTCAAACATTGGCTAGGTCCCCGCGTTTACTGCGGCTTCCTCATATATATATATATATATATATATATATGCCCTATAGCCTAATTTTAGTAGTTCGAATTAGTGTCTTAAGCTTAGACTGATGACGTAACTAATGAATGGAGAATGGAATTTATGAATGATTAATATTTATAATTAGTATTTTTAATGGCTCGGAGATTTTGCTTCCTATTATAATGACAATGTATCAATTGTTTAAACTTTAAACAGCTTCATTGTTTAATTTTAGTTCATAAAAAAGTAGCTATTATATTCATTTCAGTTTTCTTAAGAGAATTTGAGAAGCATGATTGGTATAAAACAGATTGATCGTATGAAAAATGGGGATGTTCCTGTTGAATATTGCAAATAAAAATTCCCTGAAATATTCTTTATTTGTATATCTTGCTTTTCGCTGTAGCTGTGTTAGTTTTTTCATAATAAATTTTTTAAATTGGGAAGATCATTCGTAATCACTCGGTGTATATACACAGTACTTCATAAGCGCATTAAATGTCCGGATTTCAGCTGTTATATGGAACTACATTTATGATTGATAAATGTGTTGTCGGACGACCGTAGGAAGAGAATTGAAAAAAAAATTATCAGATCGATTCGCGACCCCAACTATGATCTTCGGGTCCCCAAGTGGTACCTTATTCCTAGTAATGATCCTGTATGTAAGCGTAGTGCCCACGCCAAGGAGAATGAGAAATGGGTTAGCAAATAAAGTGGGGGGGGGGGGGGTAAAATAAAGAGTGAAGTTAATCCTGTAAAATAACGAAATTATGAGGGTAATTCAATAAGTATCCGCACTTTTTATTTTCACAATTTTATTTTCACACCTGATAGATTATAAACACATCACTTCTCAACATAGTGTCTCTCTTTCTCAATACACTTAGTCCAGCGATCTACAAGCTTCCTGATGCTATCACAAAAGATGTTTTTTGGCTGTGTGCGTAGCCAGTCATGCACCGCCTCCTTCAGGTCATCATCGCCTTGGAATCGCTGACCTCTCAAAGCGTCTTTTAGTGGTCCAAACAGGTAAAAATCCGAAGGTGCCAGGTCTGGACTGTAGGCTGGATGGTCGAGAACTTCAAATTTAAGTTCTTGAAGGCATTTTCTAGTCTGTGCAGCGGTATGAGGGCGCACATTGTCGTGTAACAGAATAACACCTTCTGACAATCTCCCTAACGAAGGTTAGGCTAGCGAAACGTAACGAAGAACTACGGGTGGCAAGCCTCTGCAAGGGGAACCCTAAGGAGTTCTTCAGTTATGTTAATAGTAGAAAGCCCATTCGAAGCATGATAGGTCCGTTAAAGGACGGAAGCGGCGTTCTGCGGACCTCCGACGCGGACATCGCTAATGTGCTTAATGAGTACTTTGCGGGAGTGTTCACCAGGGAGGATACCCGCGGTCATCCCCGAGCCAGGCGTGAGGCACGAAGGTGCTGGCCTGGATAGTGTTAGATGTACCGCGACAGTCGTTGCCGATGGAATAGACAAACTGATCGCGTTTAAGGCTCCTGGGCCAGACCAGTTTCTCCCCAGAGTGTTGCGAGAAGTGCGCGACCAGGTGGCTCCCCACCTGGCTACAGTCTTCAACAAATCGTTGGAGATGGGCCAGGTGCCTGGTGACCGGAGGGAAGCCAACGTGACCCCTATCTTTAAGAAAGGGGATCACGAAAGTCCAGGGAACTATCGTCCCATTAGTCTCACTTCAGTTGTAGGTAAATTATTAGAAGGGATAATAGCTGAAAGGATCGTTGACCATTTGGATTCCTACAAGCTGCTTGGGGACTCCCAACATGGGTTTAGACGGCATAGGTCGTGTCTCACCAACTTGCTCGAGTTTTTCCACGTCATGTTGAGTGAGTACGATAAGAGTAGGGCGATTGATATACTTTATCTCGACTTTGAGAAAGCCTTTGATAAGGTACCTCACCGCCGGCTAATGGCGAAAGTGCGCGCGCTGGGTATCGGTGGGGAAATAGGTAGGTGGATTGAAAACTGGCTGAGGAATAGGCGGCAGAGGGTGGTAATTAAAGGTGCTAGTTCGGGTTGGGCCTCGGTCACTAGTGGGGTTCCTCAGGGTTCCGTTTTGGGGGCACTGTTGTTTATCATTTACATAAATGATATCGACGGTGGCATCGTCAGTCGGATCGCCAAATTCGCTGATGACACCAAGCTTGGGGCCAATGTTGGGACGCCCGAAACGATCGAGGAACTCCGTGCGGACCTAGGTAGGATAGGAGAGTGGTCCGAAAAATTGCAAATGCCGTTTAACTTGGGTAAATGCAAAGTGATGCACATTGGCTACGCCAATCCCAAGTCGGACTACTCGATGTTGGGTAGTAATATCGAGGTGACTGATTTAGAAAAGGACTTGGGTGTGCTAATTATCAGCGACCTTAAGTTTACGAAACAGTGTGTAGAGGTGGAAAAGAAAGCCCAGAACTATTGGGTTATATCAGGAGGCAATTTCAGTTTCGGAACAAGGAGATTGTGCTCTCACTGTACAATTCCCTTGTTCGGCCGCACCTGGAGTATGCTGTGCAGTTCTGGTCGCCCGCCCTCCGGAAAGATATTGAGAGGCTGGAGCGCGTGCAGGCGAGGGCCACAAAGTTAATCCCTTCCGTTAGGCATATGGCTACAATCGACGGTTACGCGCCCTGAACTTGTTTTCGCTTGAAACTCGGAGGCTGCGCGGTCAACTGATCGAGGTTTTCAAGCTCTTACGCGGGTTGAACGATGTTGATTTTAGAAGTATGTTTAGTTTAAATGATAACCCAACTCGCAACAATGGTTGGAAGTTGGATTTGAAACGGTTTAGGACTAGTGTGTGTTGGAATTACTTTACGTATAAGATCTGTGACACATGGAACAGGTTACCTTCGGAAGTTGTGAACAGTTTCCTCTGTGGATCAGTTCAAGAAAAGGTTAGACCAAATCTTGCACACTATTTGAGTGTGTACAAAATTTTGCCTGGCACCCGTTGCCATTGGTACCTCCTCGGTATGGGCCGCAAGGCCTTTTGAGGTACTTCTTTTCCTTGTAACTCCTTGTAACTCTCCGTTTTGTGCGAATTGCTTGCTTTAACTCATTCCGAAGCATGTCAGAATACGATGCACTTGTAACTGTAGTTCCACGCTCTAGATAATGTTCAAGGATAGGGCCTCGTCTATCCCAAAACAGTGTTAGCATAACTTTACCTGCTGACGGCTGCGCTTTGAACTTCCTTGCAACGGGAGATGTTGGATGCTTTCATTGCATGCTCTGTCGTTTGCTTTCTGGTTCATAGCGATGGATCCAGGTTTCATCTCCAGTGATAATGCGCTCCAAAAAGTTTTTACCTTCATTATGATACCGCGCGAAAAGACGAGAGCAGACGTCCATACGATTACACTTGTGCTCTTCTGTCAACTGTTTGTTGCGAGAGAGCATGCAATGGAAGCATCCAACATCTCCCGTTGCAAGGAAGTTCAAAGAGCAGCCGTCAGCAGGTAAAGTTATGCTAACACTGTTTTGGGATACACGAGGCCCAATCCGTGAACATTATCTAGAGGCGAGAACTACAGTAACAAGTGCATCGTATTCTGACATGCTTCAGAATGAGTTAAAGCAAGCAATTCGCATAAAACGGAGAGGGAGATTGTCGGAAGGTGTTATTCTGTTACACGACAATGCGCGCCCTCATACCGCTGCACAGATTAGAAGAACTTAAATTTGAAGTTCTCGACCATCCAGCCTACAGTCCAGACCTGGCACCTTCGGATTTTTACCTGTTTGGACCACTAAAAGACGCTTCGAGAGGTCAGCGATTCCAAGGCGATGATGACCTGAAGGAGGCAGTGCATGACTGGCTACGCACACAGTCAAAAACATTCTTTTGTGATGACATTAGGAAGCTTCTAGATCGCTGGACTAAGTGTATTGAGAAACAGGGGAACTATGTTGACAAGTGATGTGTTTATAATCTATCAGATGTGAAAATAAAATTGAGAAAATAAAAAGTGCGGATACTTATTGAATTACCCTCGTATTTGTTCTCTTTGAAAGTGCTCCATTTTTCATTTTCATTTGATGAACGTTTTTCTAAATTTCCTCCCAATAATATATTAACCCTTTTTCAAGTATTTTAGGGAGTAATCTCTCTCTCTCTCTCTCTCTCTCTCTCTCTCTCTCTCTCTCTCTCTCTCTCTCTCTACATATATGTATATATATTTTCATAACATCACCAAAAATATCGTAAATCTGACTGAATCATGCCACGAGGAGTGGCTGCTGTATTCGATGCAAAAGGGAGACATACAAAATATGATATTAAAGCCTTTATTTAGAGTCTAACTTGTTTTATTTTTAATTAATATTTACTTTCTTTGTTATTAAATTAAAAATTAATAAAATTTCATAGAATTTTTCTGATATTTTCCAATGCTTACGAAAAATCGAAATGTCCTTCTGCCCAGTGTGACGATGTTGCGATCGAAGTTCGAATAAAAGTGGTATTATAGTGAAAATCCTGCAGTTAATAAATTTTAAGTAATGCCAGTATCTGAGTGAATATCTAATGCGCACAGTGATAGTTCTTTTTAAGGGCTGAAATTAAGGCATATGTCATTAAAAAAAAATGAAATAAAATAAAACAAAGCGAATTAATCTCCAAAGCGTTTTTCGAGTGTTTCATTTGAAGGAAATTAGCTGCCCATTTGTCAGTTGAAACAATTCCTACGACTATCTTCTAGCTATTCCCAGCAGCCATACTCCCGGGCACCAACCAGTGAGAATATACTGTACGACATGCCACATCCCCATCCTCCGGAGTAACGAAGAAAACCCCTTCACTCAATTTGAGTCAGAATCCCTCCACCCTTCACGCTATCCCGTACAATCAGATTTCGCTCACCAATTTTTACTTTCTATAAGTAACACGGAATTGGCGAATAAATTTCTACAACGCTGCAATTTCTGCAGCAGTGCAACAGATGATTCTAAGGCAATGAGATGTGATTTCTGCCAATCCCTTTTCGACTTTAACTGCTGAAGTGGAAAGACGAAGATATCTCTGTCATAACAAGTGCCAAGCAACTGAATGGAGTGAAGTACTTTTGCGAAAGATGTATGACTGAAATAAACTCATTTACGGTTTATAAAGCAAAAATAGATTATAAAGAAAAAGCCAAAGAAGAAACCGAATGACGTGCAGAGAAAAACAGAACAGGAGACAAAGGAAAGTGAAGCAGAAGTAAAAAAAGTACCGACACACAAAGAGGGCGAGAATATGAATGTAACAGGCAGAAAAATTAACACAAGAAGTTCAAACAGAGGAAAGGAACTGTATGCAGATACTATGTAAGAGGCAATTGCAGATATAAGGGAGGACAGTGTATATATGAGCACCCTACTATGTGCAAATTCGACTATAATAATGGCCACTAAATTTGGTGACAGCTGCAAATTCTACCATCCCCGCCATTTGCAAGAATTACGCAAGACATGGGACCTGAAAATACAAAAAAAAAACATGCTGCAACCATCACCTCCCAACAAACTCAAAGGAAAATAGAGAAAACTTGAGTGATGATATAAAAATAACTACATCTATTATCTCAGACCATAGCATAATCGAGTTATCAACTAATATGGTGACATTCTTAAAAGAAAATACTCATACTGAAGAAAGAAGTAAATTTGAAACTTTTAACCTAAACTCCAGTACTATAAATTGGAAAAAAAATCATATCCCACATGGCCCAGATAGAGTGGAAAACAGTTTTAGAATATAAAACAACTGAAGAAATACTAATAACCTTGGAAAAAAAGACGCTGGAAGGTTTAAGAAAATATGTTCGAAAGTACAGCTGAAAGGAAATAGACATTTTTTGGGGAGGCAAAAATGAAAAATACTCCGCAAAAGAGAGTAGCCGCGAAATTAATTAATTGCACAGACGACACTACCAGAGAAGTAATATTATTAAGAAAAACTGGAGAGTATCGATAGGGAAATACAAGTCCTGATTAAGGGCCATACAGAGAGAGAGAGAAGAGGAAAATGTGATGGAAGTAATGAAAGAAAACACAAAATACTTGTACAGCTATACGAAAAGGAAAACAAGAACGCGCGCGACTATCGGGCCCTTCAGGAAAGGAAATAATGAACTAACGGACGACTTAAAAGAAGTATCTGAAACATTGAGAGCCCAGTACGAATCACTTTTCAGTATCCCAAAAAGTGACAAAGTGGTACCTGACAGAGATGCATTCTTTGAAGAGAGATAACAGAGAGTATAACAGAGTATAAAGAGTATAAAAATTTTTTATTTTACCTCAGAAGATATAGAGTGAGGTATAGGACAAATGAAATCATACTTACTGTAGCTGCAGGTCCGGAAAAATGGAACGTCTTATTGATTAAAAACTAAAAATGAAATAGCTACACCCCAATTCTGGATATGGAGAAGATCTCTGTACACGGGGGAAATACCTAACAACCTGAAAAGAGCGAACATTGTCCTTATATATAAATGAGGGGATAAATCTCAAGGAAAGAACTCTGGACCACTATCACTGATGTCCCATCTCGGCAAAATATTTGAAAGAATAGTTAGAGAGAAAATCTAAGAGTGTTACCCATTTTCAAGTATGCTACAGTTATAGATTAACAGTTTATTTTTAGCTAACTTTACTTAGAGTAGTATGGAATAAGTATGAAATAAACTTTTGTATAGCATATTATAGGCCCACTGTCTTAAGAATAAATGTTAACTGGCAACTAGTAATTTGAAATACCACTTGCGTAAAACGGTGATACATGAAATAAGAACTAGTTAAAGCAGGTGTCAGTAGTAGGCGGATTCCAGTCCGAGTATGGACCGCTGATTATTTTAATTTTTTTTTATGCAGGAAGGATGAGTCAAGGGCGAATGCCCGCAGAAACGCTCCCTCACCATAGGGAAAGAAGAGATTCAAAATCAAGGCTCAAGGTATTCGAGATGCCTGGACACTCTACGTTTGAAAGATTGAGTGAGGAAGATTATTCCAGAGTCGACCGGTTGAGTAGATGAAAGATTGAAAATACCGATTAACCCTTGCGTTAGAGAGTTGGACAGAAAAGGAATGAGAAAATGTCGAAAGTCTGGTGCTGCGTGCTTTCCTTAAAGGAGGAGGCATGCAGTTAGAGAGTTGAAAAGAGCAGTGTGTCTGTTATAATAACGATAGTAAAGAGAGAGTGAGGCAACCCTAGAAAATGGTTACAAATTAGAAAAAGAATGAAAACATTTACTAAATCGGCAAAAAGTTTAAGACCAGAGGATACGATATTTTTATCCAATATATCCAATATCGTATTAATTAACGCAACCACATGCTCCGTAATCCTATAGTTTATTCTTAAGTAAGTTGCGTTTAAAAACTTTCAGGTGTTATTTAATAGGTCTTATCAATTTTTAAGCATGGATCGTAAAAAGAAAAAAGTTGATTTCGAAAATAGGAAGTTTCAGTCTGAGTGAACTGAAATGTACTGTTCCACATTTCCTAAGTATGTATGAGCAATACTTGTTTTCAATTTGTGAGGAAACTTTGGCACGTGAAAAGTGGGAATATTGAGCGACATTATGTAACGAAACACAAAGGCTTTCATGAAAAATACTCTATTGGTACTGAATTACAAAAATCAAAGGTGACACGTTTATTTTTTTTTTAAATCTACAGACAATTTAACTTTCGCCGAGCCCGCAAGACAAAGAAGCTGAAGCATCACTACAAATATGTTGAACATTAAATAAAAGTCAGAAACCATTTTCTGATGCTGAAATTGTCAAAGACTGTATCGATGAAGCTACGATTGCTCATTTTGATGAAAAAAAAAACGTGGTCGATGTAATACGTAACATACCTTTATCAGCATCGAACATTGTCAGGAGGACTGAGATACTTGCACAGGTTAATTTTGGGAAAACATAATCAGTCTTATTCAAAACAGTGATTACTGCTCCCTTGCTCTGGCAGTTCTGGACGAAGTACTGTTGCATGAAGTACGATTACCAAGAACTGGTTAGGACTAGATGTAATTTTAACGCTCGAATTGTTAATACTGTGTACGAGTGTCGAGAATTTCTCTCAATGGATGTATAACTAAAATCGTGGGAGACTCCTAACCAGCAATCAACTATATCGATCAATTGATTAATTGTTTGTATTTCGGCGAATTCCTTTCAGAACATTAGGCCACATATTTATTGCTTCTACAACGTTGTAATGTCTATGCAGGTCCGCCTACAGTCTACAGGATATACAATAAACCATTTGATAGTACATAGATGACAACGCATTTCCCACTGACACGACAGTTACAATATTCTTTCGATATTTAGATTCTCTGCACACTTCTTCTTCTTCTTCTGCAGCTTAAATCCCATCTCTATATGGGGTCGCTGTTCTTGATGAGTCTCCTCCATTCTCTTCTGTCCAAATTTTTCTCCCGGATGTCTGCCGCCAGGCAATCCCTCCACCTCGTCTTCGGTCTACCTCTTCTTCTCCGTCCCGGCACCTCCATTTCCAGCACCCTACGTCCCACGTAATCCTCCTCTCTTCTCATCATGTGCCCATACCATCTCAGTCTGGCTTCTTGGACTTTTCTTGACGCCTCTACTACTTTCACCGTTCCTCTAATGCGTTCGTTTCTGATTCGGTCCCTTCTAGTTACACCGCACATCCATCGCAACATTTTCATTTCAGCCACATCCATCTTTCTGTCACTAGTCTTCTTCATTGGCACCGTCTCCATTCCGTACAACATGGCTGGCCTAACCACTGTTTTGAAGACCTTCCCTTTCAGCTTCACCGGCATCCTACGATCACAGAGAACTCCCGACACCTCTCTCCAGCTCCTCCATCCCGACTGTATCCTACGATTCACCTCTCCCTCTGCTCCCCCCTCTGCCTCGATTGTTGATCCCAAGTATTTAAAACGATCTACCCGTTTGATCAGTTCACCGTTTAACATCACTCCCCCTCCTGTCTTGTCTCTGCGCACAACACTACATCATCGGCATACATCATACACCAAGGAGCAACCCCTCTAACCTCCTCAGTCAACACATCCAACACCACGTTGAATAGGAATGGACTCAGTGCTGACCCCTGATGCAGACCAACCCCAACTCCAAAACTCTCCGTCACACCAACACTACACCTCACTTTCGTCGTAATCCCTCTATACATTTCCTGAATGAATCTGAAGTACTTCTCTGGGACCATCTTCTCCCTCAGGCACCTCCAAACCTCTTGTCTCGGTGTCCTATCATTCGCCTTCTCTGAGTCTATGAAAACCATGTGCAATGCCTTCTGTCCTTCCCTGTACCTTTCCTCCAACTGTCGTAATGCAAAAATAGCACACGATACCCAATATTCAAAGATGAAATGGTGACGAATTAAATTTTTATAAAATTCAAAATCCCGTAAAATCTTTGAGCTAGTCAAAAGTTAAGCTCTGCGCGTGCTGAATTCAATATGTTCGGGAATTTCACTGACAAAGCCTTATAATATAACAAAGTTTACATAAAGTTACGGTGTGACCAAAATTACATAAACAATTATAGTGGTTCTTAATTAAAAACTAAATTTTATGGTATTATTTACATTTACACAAAATTTATCGCCTGTATTCTCTTCTCAGTGGTCTTCGCGTATGTGAATCAGCAAATGAAAGTGCGTAATCAGTTTATATTTAACTATTATATTTTTATATCATTCTAAGACGTGTCTTCATACTGCTAACTGCACTTACCCGATGAGAATAAAATTGGCAACCACTTTGCCTGAAGTCTAAAGAGCTTTGAAAAATTCAGTACGATAAAGGCTCGTAAAATATTCCTTGGTAAGTGCAGGAGGAATCATAAGTCATTAAGCAGTTCGTTCTACCTTTGATAATTATCGATTTTCAACTTGTTATAATTTCATCCTAATTGCGCTTTAAAAATGAATGATACGAACAATAATGACATGATAAATGTAGCTGCAATTAAACAAAGCGGGACTCCCTCTTCAGTAGTTCTGAAAGGACTGCCTCGGTCTTGTTTGATTAATGAATAAATCTAAATCAGACATTCCATACATCATGCATATACACCAAGTTTTGGATTGATCAGTTCAGCGGCGCCGAAGAAGATCTTAAAAAATTTGACTATAGTTGCCGGCTTAATAATAATAAATAATAATAATAATAATAATAATAATACTTATTCAGATTGTTAGATTTTTCAGTGAGAAGTGAACTTAATTTTTGTCATAATCGTGCATTTGTAAGTTAACTTGAAGTTCTCAGTGAATCTGTCAAAACAAATAACTTGTTAACAAGGTTATACAGGGGCTTCTCTTTGCAGTTTTACTGCAGTTTTCAGTCTGTTGCGTCGTACTCTCATAACTTGTTAATTACACTAGGCAACAAATTTCAACTTTTTTTTTGTTACAGACACGTGAACTACTGATTCCTACTAAAGCGCTGATGCTGATTTCCGATCTGATATCAAAATTTCTCTATCACATCCAGATTTTGTGTAACCGAAAACCCCTATTTTTCATTTTTTTTCTCACCCGCTTCTATTACGAAAGCCGTCTAAGCTACTTTTCCGTGCCACGTTTTATGTTAAGCATACTTAAATAATTAGTGAACAGGGATGTCTTTCCTCCTTTATTCTGGCTAAGACAGACAGCGGAATTCCGCTGGCGGAGTTACCACCCCTGCGCCCAACCATCCACCCAAAGCGCGGTTAGTATTTTGTTGTTACTACTGAAAGGCAAATTCCTGTTCTTAAGTGAAACTTTGGTGGGGGTCCTCTTCCTTTGTCGCTTGTAGGATGACGAGCTCTCCTTCTGCAGGAACCAACAATAATCTCCCATCATATTTGGGTTGAATTACCTTGGTATCTGTTTTCCTAACTGAGATCTGTTGGTGGAAGCGCTCACCATGCTCGTCACTTACAGCCCCAAGGTTGGCCGGGAAGAAGTCAAGATGAGAATGTAAAAAATGAATTTTCAAAGACATTCTGCATCCCATTATTTCAATAAGATTTAAGCATGTTTTCTACGAGTTTACGGTGGTTTTCAGCTTGTGGTTTCCAAGAAAATTTTTGACAACTCAACGAAAGATGTCCATGCTCCTAGTTCATTCTCATTTAGGTTAGATGGAAACGATGAGTCGTGGATACACTGCGGATCTGGGTCCAGTGAAAACTCGAGCTTCTAGCTTAGCATCTGTCATATTCCTTTGAATTTATCCTTTAAATATTGGAAACCACTACCTTGATGATCCATACCCTTCACGAAATTTTTCATAAGGCCAAGTTTAATGTGAAGTGGTGGAAGATGTACTTTCTGAGGGTCAATAAGTGCTGGGTGTTTCACATTGTATTTACCAACACATGTTCAGTTCTGATGGCCAATCATGTTTTTGTAGTGGTTCTTGTCATCTCTGCTGTTCCATAGACACAAAAAGCACATATGCTTTGTGTAGCCCAACTGTAACCCAAGAAGTAATGATACAACTTTAAGGTCGCCACAAATATCCATGTATGGTCCTTATATTGATGAGTCTTAGCAGCAGTTTTTCTCGATTTCATAAGTCCTCATAAGGCCAGTGGCATGTGCTACAGGTATTGAAGGTTTTTCATTGCGTTGTGCAGTAATACAGCTTTAAGGCTAGCTTTACTAGAGTCAATGAACAGTCTCCATCTTTTGGATCATAGCGACAGCCAATCCCTTGCATCAGACCACTGATATCGTGGCAGAAACAAACGTTTTCTTCCTGTAAGTAAAATGATGAAAACTGCAAATGGCGATGGCGGAAATGGAAACTTGGTGTTTGGTTGGAGAAGATTAATTCTTGAAGTCTTGAACCAAGCAACTCTGCCTTTTCTTTTGGTAATTCCAAATCGCGCACTAAGTCATTAACTCCGCTTGACTTAACAAATGTGGGGAAATATTTGCATCTGGAACATATGCCATCTTTCCCTGTTTCTATATCACTAGCAGAATCTTCAGATGACTGCTGTCTGTTATCGTTGCTGGTGGAACTGGTGGTGGATTTGTTTCATCATGTGGTACTGGTTTCATTGCTGATTCGCAGTTTGGGTACGTGATCTTTGATTTGTTTTTCTTTTGTGAAACAGCAATCTTTGTCAAACAAAATAACAATCATTGAAGTGATTTTTCGGCTCACGCCAAACCATGGGGTCTGAGAACGGCATAGCTTTCTTTTACCATTCATCCAGCTATTAACATTGCATTGTACTGTGCACAGCAAATTGTGGTGCCCAGTCCCTCTGTTGGTCTCCTAACTACAGTCAAAATAACACTTGTAGGCAAGTTTAATCTTTGTTGTTATGTTTCTACGTTGTGGCTTAGGTGTAATATTGTCCACAGACAAAGCAGAGTTGTCTGGGTGATTTACACAAGCACGTCTATTTGATGCCATTTTGAATTACCATACAATATCTGAAAAAACGTAGAAAGTAATTATTACGATGTGCAAAATAAAAAGAAATACACACCGTAGTACAAAACAAATGCTATAAAAACACCAAGTCACCACAACCTGTCACCTGCTCATCAGCAGAGAGCTTCAACAACCGTTCTGCTTGACTGTCACGTAGCGACTGACCGTTGGGCCGTTGCCCGTTACTATGCTCTTGACTCGTGTTAGCCACTCGGGGTAAATTTTATTTATCAAAAATTGTTCGAATTTGTATATAGTTGGCAAAAAAAATTGCCTTAACCTTGAAAAGCAAGTTTCATATTACTGGCGATTAAGCCGATTAAAACCACAATCTGGACGTGGTAGAAAATTTTACTAAAGTGATTTGCATTTTACACAAAATCTAGACGTGATAGAAAAAATCTAATTATAGATTTGAAATCAGCATACCGAAATTAGCTAGGAGCACCTATTTGGTCTTCTGTAACAAAATCTTGTTGCCTAGTGTTATCAATGGACAAAGTAAAAGTTTTATCCAAGGCGTTAATGTAAAGAGATTTCGGATCACTTTAAAATATTGCTTCCCAAAGCATTCGGGAAGCAATATGTTAAAGTGATCCCTCCTGGGAAGCAATATGTTAAAGTGATTAACACTGGGAAGCAATATTTAAAAAGAGAAAGGTTGGTTGGTTAGAAAGAGGTTGGTAATCTAGGCTAACTAACGAAAATATCACGACCTAACCTAACCAATCGTCAAGGGCGTACAGTTGACCTAACGATTAGTTAGGTTAAGTCGTGATATTTTCGTTAGTTAGCCTTATAAGGCTAACTAAAGAAGGCTGGGGGTCCTAATCTTCAGGTGATCCAAATATTTTACATTCACAAAAAATGGCAAAGCATAATAGGTTAAGTTGTCCATAAATTTACATTTTCTCGACTAGCTAATCTCTAAATATTATAAACTATTGTAATTTAACTGTAATTGGTTGTGTAATGTCTACTTTTGGGAAGCAATATGTTAAAGTAATTAACACTGGGAAGCAATATGTTAAAGTAATTAACACTGGGAAGCAATATGTTAAAAGTGATATACACTGGGAAGCAATATGTTAAGAGAGGGTCCTGGGAAGCAATATGTTAAAGTGATCCGAGATTTCCTCCATACAGGGTGACCCAAAAGTCAGGAAACATAGGGGAAATTTATTTATATTAATACCGTTTGTTTTCTCTGTTCCAGGTGAGACATGGATAGGAAATTACGAAAGATGAGCGAATGAAGTTGGTGTCATGTACGCAAGAGAAGAAAGCAGGTGAAAAACCAATGTTTTTTCTCCCTCGGCTTTGCTGATTCAATTCGTTTGCGACACTTTGGTACGTGCTTCCTTCTCTTGCGTACACCTGGCACAGAGAAAGCATACAGTATAATATAAATAAATTTCCCCTCTGTATCCTAAATTTTGGGCCACCCTGTATTTGTTAATCTTTACTTTTCGGCGCATCTGTCAGAATAAAACTTTGGAGCAAGTGTAGTTTACTTCCCCCTGACGCAAAAGGGGACACAAACGACATTACGTCAAAGTTGGGGAACGTAAACTACACTGGGATCTTTAGGAGACATTTTTTAAACGAATTCAGCAAAATAAAACGTTAAAACTAACGAAAATATTACTTAACCTAACCAATCGTCAATTTATATATATATATATATATATATATATATATATATATATATATATAAATTGACAATTGGTTAGGTTAAGTCGGCACCACAGGGGGGACGTAAACTACACTTGCTCCAAACTTTTATTATATAGCTGGTGTTTTAACCTTGAATAGAATTGTTTATACTATATAACTGCTGCAGTTAAGATTGAACTTTCCATATTCGTGTTGTATACTGTACTTTAGCTTAATTCGATCATTGAAGTGAAGTTTGGATTTAATTGGGATGATATTTAGAAGTTTTACTCATTTATTAAAATGTGGATTAAGACCAAACTAAACCATGACAATAAATATAGAAACTACAGCATACTGTATTATTAAAACCGCCTTGGAAACCTCAACTTTGGAGTATTTATTATAAATAACTTACGGTGTGACGTTAATTTTTCTGAAATAATTTATATCTAAATTTCCGTGCGAACAGGTCAAAATGGAGAAATTCGTTGTTTATTGGTAACAAAATCAGTCATTCCTTGCACCAGAGTTGTTTTAATTTTATATAGGGATTTTTTTTAAATAAATAGCTAGTTTAAAGTTGAAAATTACCAAAGTATACTTTGGCCTCAGTGTATTTTCTTGGAGTGTGGAGCCCCCTCAACAATCTTAATCTATGTTCTGTTATGCAATTACTCATTTTTACAACAACAAACGTTTTATCAAGAAAAAGTTATTTTAAACAAAATGAATGAAAAAAACGTGCGAAAGCATTGTTTCCATTGACGAAACTAATTGGTAGTGTGGAATGGATGCATGCTTGGACTTGACACTTCAAAGGTCGCCCTTGATAATTAATTAACCACTTTTTACGGGAAGATACTGACCTACGAAGGCAGTATCGCACTGTACAGGATGTTTACAAAGTCCCTATCTATTTCAGTAAAAACGAAGCAAAAGGGTAAAATTCAATAACAGTATAATAGAAGGCATCCATTTAATGAATTTAGCATATGATTCTACATGAGCCCCATCAGTATCTCTACAGAGTTCGAATCTGGCAGCAGCATTGCGGAACACATTTTGGAGCATGACAGGGGTTATTTTGTAATTGCTGTTACGATACGAGCACGTAAATGTCCCAGCTTCATTCAGATGACATTTTAAACACCGTCGTCTTTCAACAAGATGGGGCACCTTGTCATTACGCAGACATTGTTCGGGAGTACCTAAATGAACTATTTCCAAATCGTCGGATCGGACGTGGAGGCAACAGCCTTCACTCTGCCATTCACTAGGTCAATCATTTCATTCCACCTGACAAGAATCTTCCTGGCAATGGATCTCTCTTGAATGATCACAAGAGGAGTGAACTTGGCATTGCTTTTGCGCCACTGTGCCAGTACCAGTGATGCCAAATCCTTAGCCAAATCTTGCAGAGGGTACTGAGCTCTCTTCATATCATCCAGAAGCAGCTTCTCTTCCTGGAGGAGGATTCCTCTCTGAAACACAGCTCTCCAGGTTGGAACTTCTGTGGGAAATAACTGCTCGCCTGGACCCACCAGATCACTCAGCTTTGAACTAGAACTTTTTCTGGTCTTTCGTCCTAGCTTAGCCATGGTGGCTACACAATCTTCACCAAGCTTTGTATCTGAAACATAGAAAATTATCACAGTGACATTCAATTCGTTTGCGACACTTTGGTACGTGCTTCCTTCTCTTGCGTACACCTGGCACAGAGAAAGCATACAGTATTAATATAAATAAATTTCCCCTCTGTATCCTAAATTTTGGGCCACCCTGTATTTGTTAATCTTTACTTTTCGGCGCATCTGTCAGAATAAAACTTTTGGAGCAAGTGTAGTTTCCCCCTCTAGTAGCTATAGGCTACTAGAGTGAAACTCTAGTAGCCTATAGCAGCTGTTACAATGGTTTTGTTTGGTAAGAAACCGGTCTGTTACATTTGTACTACAGTGTATGTCCTGCACAACTGTTCTGTACATAACCAGAAAAGGAAAAAGTGGAAATTTAAACACTTATACGTGATTTTTAGCAAAAGTAAAAAAAAAAAAACCACTCCTAAATTTTAATTTTACATAGGAATACATACTGCCAATCTTGAAATTCGCGCTTCACTGAGCATGATACACTCTAAATTGTACTATCCGAATGTTTTGGCTCCTCTTGCTCCTCTTACTCAGTCAGCTGATATTAGGTTTAAAATGAGAGGTGAAGTAATTGAAGCAGTACAAGAGTTTAAGTATTTGGGTGAAGCTATTACCAGCTCCTTGAGTGATGACTCAGATATAAGAAAACAATCTCGAATCCTTTGTGCTAAAGCGAATATGACTATAAGGAACTTTCGGTTCTGTACAAGTGAAGCTAGAGACACTCTCTTTCATACTTTCTGCAGTAATATATACAGACAGCAACTCTGAGTGAATTATAAAAAAGGTTCTGGCAGAACCCTAAATTTGCTGTACAACAGGTCTTTTAGACTCTTACATAAATTACCCCGAGATGTTCAGCTTCGCAAATGTTTTCTACCCGCAATGTCCCGAGCTTCCCGGAGGTAACAAGACGTACTCAATACAGTCTAATGCAAAGAATTAAAAAATCAACCAACCCGATTATCCAAGCTGTCCATGAGTCCTACCGTTTGTCCTCTAAGCTATGGAATTCTTGGTACGAAAACGTCTGTCTGTAGGTCCACTTAACTTCGACATTACTGTATTATTTTTAATCAATTGTATATATTTCTATCCTTAGTATGTGAAATGTCATTGTATTAATAATTCACTGGGGAACAAATTTCAAATTTTTGTCTATTGAATTAGATTTGACAGTTACTTCTAGGTAATTTGGGTGCGCTGAGCACGAATCTTACTCGGTTTTGCTCTATCAGGTCCTGATTTTGCTCACACCCCTCCTCTTTCGTCGTATTCATAAAAAGGTTTTTTTCTCAATACTCGCTGTCTTTTTGCAGTTACACATTATGCAACTAGGTTTTTATCTAGGTATTTGTACCTATTGTTATGGTATTGTTGTATTATGTATATTTTTATATGTAACACCCTAAAAATTTTTAATTTTGTCATTTTTAACCCATTTTAATATTAGTAAATTAAGCTAAAAATATCATAGAATTCTAAAATTTTCTCGAGCGTTCCTGTTCTCTGTAGAGTATTCTAGAGGGACAACTAAAATATATAAAAGCGACTCGTTTCCAGAGTTAATCAGTCAATTCAATCAGTCAGTCAGTCAGTCAGTCAGTTGAGTTAGTTAATTAAGTTTGGGCATTAACATAATTTTGAATTGGCATATGATTTAGTGAGTAATTTTGTCCATCGTGATTTAATATAGTTGATTTAATTAGACGTAATTTATATTGTACCTACTCATCCGTGTTTCTAGTTTAATTTCATAGATTGTAAGTACCTATTTCATAATAAGTACCTATTTAAACTAATTTTTGTGTTTATTTCAGATTTTCTTAAATTTATATGAATTAAGGGCTTTAAATACCTTACAAATTGGCAGAACAATCAAGCAATATGTCATCAAGCACTAGAAAGTTCAAATGCAAAAACAACCCTGATTCCTTCTGTTATATATGTGGAAATTTACACTTCCACATCAACGAGCAAATATAACTGACTTCGTAAAAAGAGCTTACTTAGCTTATTTTGGCATAAAACTGGGGGACCAAGATAAATCGTGGGCTCCACATAAAGCCTGCACTATATGCATTGAAAGACTGCGACATTGGACGAAGGGTTCGGATTCAAAAATACCTTTTGGAGTTCCGATGGTAAGTTTATGATTTCATAAAACTACGTAATTTAATCACTAGTATACTGTAACTTACCTAAATGTAATTGTAACTTAGGTACATAAACAAAAATTTACAGAAAATGTTTATAAGAATCTCAAATATTGCATAAGGTTGAAACACATAGAAATGTTAAATGTTTGGGTGATAACTTTTGATAAAATTCATAAAAACAAGTCTCTCGTCGCTTTTGTTAACGCTTTACAATTTTTTTTCCATATCAGGTGTGGCGAGAGCCTACTAACCACGAGACCGATTGCTACCTTTGCTTTGTCAAGACTTCGGGCTTCACTAAGAAAAATAAACATTGTATCGAGTACCCAAATTTCGACACCGCGATACGACCTGTGCTACATTCAAATGAGATCCCATTCCAAAATTTAAAGGGTCTGCCAACTCAAGAATTAGTTGAAGATGTTTAGGCAACTTTTTAGGCAATTATAGGGCAGATAACTATGAAGAAATCGTAAAAAAACTTTTAAGGGACTACAAAGAGTTAGGTTGCAATATGAGCATAAAAATGCATTTTTTGAATAGCCATCTTGACCAATTTCCAAGTAATTTTAGGTGATGTAAGTGACGAACAAGGGGAGAGATTCCACCAAGATATCAAAATTGGAGGAACGGTACCAAGGCCGCTGGGATTCCCACATGATGGCTGATTACTGCTGGTGCTTGAAAAGAGACCTGCCATCAACAAGCAAATACGCTAGAAAGTCTTACAAAAGAAAATTTTTTCCACAGTGAAAGCTTCATATCTGTTTGTTTTTTTTATTTTAAGTCATTTCTATCGTTATAATGTAATTTACTGTAGTTTGAACTGCTTGTATTCATGAAACTTGAAAAAAAAATTTAACACATGACTTAATTTTTTAGTCCTAATTTGAAAAATCTGGAAAATGGCACATAGGCTGTCGACAAGAATCAGGACCTGATAGAGCCAAACCGAGTTGAAATTCGTATTCAGCGCACCCAAATTACCTAGAATCAAGTGTCAGATATCATTCAATAAAATACGTGTTGCCCAGTGTAATATTTGTCATATGGACGATTGACTTTTATTATCAAATAAAAAATGGAAAAATATTTTAGTTAGGTGTCTATTTACTTTTGTTAACCCTTTGTGTGTGTTATATATATATATATATATATATATATATATATATATATACGATTGTAGTTCCTCTAGTGCTATAATTACATATAAGGGACTTCATGTTGTACGATTATAAATATTTATTTTTTAAGTGTTAAAAAAATGATGGCGTGAGTCGAACTCTTTATTAAGATAATAATTGCGATTCACTCCCAATTCGACCGTTAATTTGTTTTACGGGGTTTGATTTATGCCTCGAGATTTCGAGGGTTTATCGTCGGCCGAGCGATTATGGGGTCACTCAAACACTGGTACAAATTTACATTCACGCTGTCGTGTACGAGAGAGGTCATCGGATTCGAAATGTAGTGTCGGAAAAATGTCCGCCGAGACAAAATGTCTGAAAAGCATAAAAAAAATAACTAATTGGTATATATTCTGTGGATATTTTCTTTTGTGATTAGTAATGTACAAAGTTTACGATTCTTGGCGAATTTTTTTCCGGAACTGTACATCTTCCATTCATAATTATTAGCTTTGAAAATAATTTCTCTCTCTCTCTCTCTCTCTCTCTCTCTCTCTCCGATCGGAACGGGAGCTGCTTGGCATCGATCTGAACGTGGGAGGGACGAACTATAGGTTAATCTTGGTGTACAGACCTCCGCATCTTCTCCTCGAAGAGGATACAGCACTCTGCACCTAACTTCGTAGCCTGCTAGGCCTAGGGGATAGGTGTGTGTAGTTTTAGGAGACTTCAACTGTCGCGGCATAAGTGGGAAGACAGGACTGCTGATGCCGAAGGGGAGGAGGCTAGTTGACTTTGCTGATGAGAACTTCCTGACTCAGTGGGTCAATGGGCCTACACGAGGAGAAAGCTTTCTAGACTTAGTAGTCACGACCGAAGACAACCTCGTCACTGGCCTCAACGTTGACGAATCGTTGGGCGGGAGTGATCACGGTCTGATTAGGTTCTGTGTCTGCGTCCCTCGGGTGAAGCGTAGTGACTCTAGAGGCAGTAAGCTCGATCTACGGCGGGCGGACTTTGTTGGCCTCCAGGATAGAGTAGGTGAGATGGGGTTAGAGGTCGGTGGCGATGTTAAGGAAAGTATGGTGTGCATTCCGGGACCAGTTTATGGTGCTGCAGTCTGCTGCCATACCCTCAAAACCGGTCACCCCTGCTTCAACGCAGCCTAAGTGGTTCAGTCGTGACATCGCTTCGGCTATCCAAAATAGGAAAGTTGCGTATAGGAGGACGAAGGCCAATCGTTCCCATGAGAACACTGAGTCGTATGTCCGCCTGTGCAGAGAGGTGAAGGCGAAGGTTAGGCTAGCGAAACGTAACGAAGAACTCCGGGTGTCAAGCATCTGCAAGGGGAACCCTAAGGAGTTCTTCAGTTATGTTAATAGTAGAAAACCCATTAGAAGCATGATAAAGGATCCCAGCGGCGTTTCTGCGGACCTCCGACGCGCGGACATCGCTAATGTGCTTAATGAGTACTTTGCGGAGTGTTCACCAGGGAGGACACCCGAGTCATCCCCGAGCCAGGTGTAGTAATGTCTAATTAAGAATTAAATGTTTGTTTATAAGAATTTAATATGTTCAATTAAGTTTTATTAAATATGAAGTTAATAATGGTTGGTTAATAAAGAAGATAATAATATTTAATAAGAAATGTAAAGTTGGCAACACTAACAATCGGCCCAGGCTAGAGGCTGGGTAGAGATGCCCGCCAGTCATCGGACGCCCTTGGGCTTAGTAAGGTGTTTTGCGTGTTAAGATGTAAGTGTAAATTTAGAATATTATTTCGTCTCTCTCTCCGACTTAAATGTTAACGTTAATTTCCCCCTCGCATTACCTCGTTTAACTAAAAGTGTTTTCGATATAAATAAAGTTAGTAAAGTGTTAATAAGCGTATAATTAACCCCCAGACTCCCTTGCATTGTTTGAATTATAATGGCGCCTCAAACTCGGTTACGTGCTACCCGTATTTATAAAGTACAGCGAAACGAGTGTAAAGAGAACGATGAAGGATAAAGAGAAAATGAATAAAAAGTAAAGTAAAATAAAGATGTATAAATGAAGGAAGGGGAATCACTACATTTCTGGTGGCAACGATGGCACGAAGATGCTGGCCTAGATAGTGTTCGGTGTACCGCGACAGTCGTTGTCGATAGAATAGACAAACTGAGCGCGTTTAAGGCTCCTGGGCCAGACCAGTTCCTCCCCAGAGTGTTGCGGGAGGTACGGGACCAGGTGGCTCCCCACCTGGCTACAGTCTTCAACAAATCGTTGGAGACGGGCCAGGTGCCTGGTGACTGGAGGGAAGCCAACGTGACCCCTATCTTTAAGAAAGGGGATCACTAAAGTCCAGAGAACTATCGTCCCATTAGTCTCACTTCGGTTGTAGGTAAATTATTAGAGGGGATAATAGCGGATAGGATCGTTGACCATTTGGATTCCTACAAGCTGCTTGGGGATTCTCAACACGGGTTTAGACGGCATAGGTCGTGTCTCACCAACTTGCTCGAGTTTTTCCACGTCATGTTGAGTGAGTATGATAAGAGTAGGGTGATTGATATACTTTATCTCGACTTTCAGAAAGCCTTTGATAAGGTACCTCACCGCCGGCTAATGGCCAAACTGCGCGCGCTGGGTATCGGTGGAGAAGAAAGTAGTTGATTGAAAACTGACTGAAGAATAGGCGGCAGAGGGTTGTAATTAAAGGGGCTAGTTCGGGTTGGGCCTCGGTCACTAGCGGGGTTCCTCAGGGTTCCGTTTTGGGTCCACTATTGTTTATCATTTACATAAATGATATCGACGGTGGCATCGTCAGTCAGATCGCCAAATTCGCTGATGACACCAAGCTTGGGGCCAATGTTGGGACGCCCGAGGCGATCGAGCAACTGCGTGCGGGCCTACGTAGGATAGGGAGTGGTCTGAAAAATGGCAAATGCCGTTTAACTTGGATAAATGCAAGGTGATGCACATTGGCTACGCCAATCCCAAGTCGGACTACTCCATGTTGGGGAGTAATATCGAGGCCACTGATTTGGAAAAAGACTTGGGTGTGCTAATTAGCAGCGACCTTAAGTTTACCAAACAATGCGTAGGGGTGGAAAAGAAAGCCTAGAAGTTGTTGGGTTATATCAGGAGGCAATTTCGATTTCGGAACAAGGAGATTGTGCTCTCTCTGTACAATTCTCTGGTTTGGCCGCACCTGGAGTATGCTGTGCAGTTCTGGTCGCCCACCCTCAGGAAAGATATTGAGAGGCTGGAGCGAGTGCAGGCGAGGGCCACAAAGTTAATCCCTTCTGTTAGGCATATAGGCTACAATCGACGCTTACGCGCCCTGAATTTGTTTTCGCTGGAAACTCGGAGGCTGCTCGGTCAACTGATCGAGGTTTTCAAGTTCTTACGCGGGTTCAACAATGTCGATTTTAGAAGCATGTTTAGTTTAAATGATAACCCAACTCGCAACAATGGTTGGAAGTTGGATTTGAAACGGTTTAGGACTAGTGTGTGTGGAATTACTTTACGTATAAGATCTGTGACACGTGGAACAGGCTACCTCCAAAAGTTGTGAACAGTTCCTCTGTGGATCTGTTCAAGAAAAGGTTAGACCGAATCTTGCACACTATTTGAGGGTGACAGAATTTTTCCGTGGTACCCGTTGCCATTAGTACCTCTTCGGTATGGGCCGCAAGGCCTTTTGAGGTACTATTTTTCCTTGTAACTCCTTCCTTATAACTCTTTCAACTTATCATAGCCCAAAACTTTTTTTTTCCTGATATTTCTTGATATATTCAACTTCGGAGAGACTTTAAATAAATAATGAAATAGTTATCTGATGCAAAAAATTTAATTTAAAAAATAAAAAATAAAAATTAATATTTAAAAATGTCACTTTTAAGTTCTAACCTAAATTGTAGTGTTAAAATGTGTCATCAAAAAGGGACGCTGGGCGTTAATGGGTTTATGACTCATAAAATAGGCAATATAAATAATGACTTATGCTGCATATATGTACGAGTAAATAAATAATTACAACTGTACCAGTATTGGGAGTGTATATATATATATATATATATATATATATATATATATATATATATATATATATATATACTGTATATATTGAGAAAAGCGAAAAGTTTCGCCTTTTATTTGCATTATCGGAAGTATTTTTCTACAGCGAGTTCGTCGCCAGTAAATAAGATGTGTAGAAGAGGCTACAGGGCCTCACTTACCCCGCAGACTTCCCCGAGAGGCGCCCATGACTCCCTATGGCTCCCTGCGGCTGTCCATAGGCCCCAAGTAATAATATAGAAGAGTTATTAGGAGCCTCTGGTGAGGCCAATAAACTAGCAATCTAATTGGAGGAGAAAGAGACTCTGTAATTTATAGTAATTAAAGTGGAACGGACGATTCACTCCTTTATTTATTGCAGTGGAAAGGGGGGGAAAAGGAGGAAAAGAGGAAGAAAAGGTGAAGAGTAGGAAGAGAAAATGGAAGAAAAGGTGAAGAGAGTAGGAAGAGAAAAAGAAAGAAAGGAGGAAGTAAAGGCGAAGTGTAGGAAAAGAAAGAGGAAGAAAAGGCGAAGAGTAGGAAGAGAAAGAGGAAGAAAAGGCGAAGAGTAGGAAGAGAAAATGGAAGAAAAGGTGAAGAGTAGGAAGAGAAAAAGGAGGAAAGGCTCAAGAGTATAAGGAGAAAATGGTTAGTAAAAATAAAAGAAATAAATGAGATGAAATATAAAATGCGAAATAAAGAAAAATAAAAAAAAATAAAAATAAACAAAAAGAAAAGTTAAAAACAAAGAAACAAATAAAGAAAGAAAAGAAAAACAAAAAGAAAGGAATTGATGAATAAAAGGATAAATAAATATAAATATAATAAATAAGAAATAAACGCGGGAAAAAAAGAAAAAAGAGAAGTAAAGAGAAAGAAAGGAAGAGAAAAGAAATATAAAAATGAAAATTAAGGTGAAAATACGAAGATAATAAGTTAAATGATAAAAAATAAAACAAAGAAAAAAATAATAAACAAAAAGAAAAAGAAGAAAATAATCGCGAAAAGGCGATAAAAACGACAAATAAATAAAATACAGATCCTAAATTATATATATATATATATATATTGGTAAAAAAAGACAATAGTATGGAAGACAAAGGAAAAAATATGAAACTGCAAACTTGAAAATAAGATAACGAACTAAAGAAAAGATAAGAGTTGCGTTGTACGAGATCATAAATTACAAAAGGAAATTCGCTAAAGGAAAAACCGAGATAATTTAATTTGCCCAAAGGACTTCCTATAAAGTTCGATAAGTCTCATTTCACCGGTTTTTTAAATGCCTTTCTTTCTATTTCTAATTCATTCTTTAACGTATTAACGTATTTCACTGATATAAATAATGCAATGACCGTTATATGTACCTACAGAGGGTTGACAAAAGTATATATATATATATATACGTGGGTACTTCAATAAGTATCCGCATTTTTTATTTTATTGATAATATAGTATATATAATATATATTCGTAATAACGAGCCAAACTGAGATCTATAGGCTTATTTAGGCTTGCAACAGTTTAGGCTTATTTAGGCTACTCGTAGCTGTCACATATCGTACGAGTAGTGAGCATGGTTGCGCCGCTTTCAATTTGTACTCTGGAAGAACAGAGATCCGTGGTTCGTTTTTTGTGGGCAGAAGGTGTGAAAGGAGCTGAAATTCACACGCGTTTATGTGCTCAGTATGGGAATAATGCGTTACCACGGCGAAGTGTGTGGATTCAAATGTTCAAGGACGGTCGGACATGTTGACAGATGCTCAACGCTCAGGACGACCATCAACATCAACCAGTGGTGACAAGCAGGAAGAAGCCAGAGCCATGATTTTCGATGACAGAAGATTAACAATAAAAGAAATTGCATCTTCATTAGACATCAGTCAAGGGTCAGGCTATTCGATAGTTCATGACATTCTTGACTTCCACAAGGTTTGTGCAAGATGGGTGCCTAAACAGTTGACAGAAGAGCACAAGCGTAATCGTATGGACGTCTGCTCTCGTCTTTTGGCGCGGTGTCATAATGAAGGTAAAAACTTTTTGGAGGGCATTATCACTGGAGATGAAACCTAGATCCATCACTATGAATCAGAAAGCAAACGACAGAGCATGCAATGGAAGCATCCAACATCTCCCGTTGCAAGGAAGTTCAAAGCGCAGCCGTCAGCAGGTAAAGTTATGCTAACACTGTTTTGGGATACACGAGGCCCAATCCGTGAACATTATCTAGAGCGTAGAACTACAGTAACAAATGCATCGTATTCTGACATGCTTCGGAATGAGTTAAAGCAAGCAATTCGCACAAAACGGAGAGGGAGATTGTCGGAAGGTGTTATTCTGTTACACGACAATGCGCCCTCATACCGCTGCACAGACTAGAAAATGCCTTCAAGAACTTAAATTTGAAGTTCTCGACCATCCAGCCTACAGTCCAGACCTGTCACCTTCGGATTTTTACCTGTTTGGACCACTAAAAGACGCTTTGAGAGGTCAGCGATTCCAAGGCGATGATGACCTGAAGGAGGCGGTGCATGACTGGCTACGCACACACACACAGCCAAAAACATTCTTTTGCGATGGCATTAGGAAGCTTGCAGATCGCTGAACTAAGTGTATTGAGAAACAGGGAGACTATGTTGAGAAGTGATGTATTTATAATCTATCAGATGTGAAAATAAAATTGTGAAAATAAAAAGTGCGGATGCTTATTGAATTACCATCGTGTGTATATATATATATATATATATATATTATATATATATATATACATGGAGAATCAGATACGTACAGTAGATAGAGAAGTAGACATTAATGTACGCAATGAAGCCACCTTTCAGGGTGGAAAAAATTTTGGTTTCCCTCTTGGCCAGAATTTATTTTTATTTTAAGTTTGCCATCCCCTTAATGTAATCTCAGAACGATGTACAATGAGTCTTTGATTTGAGGTTTCCATTCTCGCTTAATCTATTTTCCTTCATCGGTTGACTATTGAAAGATTATTGAAGTGAGGTAACGAATAAAATTTAAGGTATAACCTTTTACTCTCGCTTAATTACTTCCCGCCGCGCAGGTGATCTCGGGAGGAAGCATTTTTGGACGAAAAGGATTCCATTTCGGAAGAATAAAAGTGTTTTCTATTGGTTTATTCCCAGTTAATTAATTCCATTGCGAAAGTGGGATCAAATATCTTGCGTTTTAAAGTTCTGTTACTGAAGGGAGTTAAATTTTATGTATTGTAAAATGCGAAGGTTTTGTGCTGAAAAGAGGTGTTTGGAAACGAGATCTCTCGATTAATGGATTTAGAATTACGAGATTTTTCGTACAGAACACCAAATACACCAAGAAAAATAAAATTTCTCTCTCTCTCTCTCTCTCTCTCTCTCTCTATATATATATATATATATATATATTATATTATGGACCTTTTCCAGTTTGTGTACCGTTTTTCATATAATTTATTTTTGCTTTATAAGGCTAACTAACGAAAATATCATGACCTAACCTAACCAATCGTCAAGGGCGTACAGTTAACCTAACGATTGGTTAGGTTAGGTCGTGATATTTTCGTTAGTTAGCCTTATAAGCCTAACTAAAGAGATTGATATTATCACTCATTTTTTATCTGAAAAGAAGCAAAAATATTATATGAAAAACGGTACACGAAACTGGAAAAGGTCCATATATATATATATATATATATATATCAGGGTTGGATCGATTAACTTCGAAAATTAACTAGTTAAGTTAATTTGAAATTCTTACCAATTAAGTTAAGTTAACGCAAATTTTAAAAATTAACAAGTTAAGTTAATTCAATATTGAAAGTTAATCAATTAAATTAATCAATTAACTTTTTCTTTCTTGGAAGTAGTCTGTGACTCATCATTATATATAATTAATCAAGGTAATGATAAACCTATAATTATATGGGATCACTTGTATGCGTGGTTGTCAGTGTCTGATAAATTTTACATATTTTTTTGCATATTATACAGGGCAATACATAAAGATAATTTTTTTTATAAACTTTTATTATTTTTCTGTTTCTTATAAATAAATTAAATTTGTTTATGGTCTCAACTTTTCTCAACAAGTCTCAACTTTTAGGCCTATAATAGTTTTCCATTGTAAAAAATGAAGGCAAAATGAATTTAATAAATTGTTTTCTAAACTGTATGTTTTATATTGTACATTTTGACACTGAACATAATCCAGATTCCTTACCAACAATAGTCAAATTAGACACATAAATATATACTTCACTTACAAATTAAACATGCTTCTTAACTTTACAGAAGATGAGGTTCTCAAACCTTTTATCTCTTACCCTGTTACATTTCACTCGGAAAGATAAAACAGCATTTTTATAGGAAAATTAATTGAAAATTAATTGAAGTTAATCAATTAATTTGGAGATATTTCAATTAAGTTAAGTTAAACTTTTTTTAAAATTTAACTAGTTAAGTTAGGGTTGCCAGATTTTTCAAATGCCCATGCGGGACAAAAAATTTTCTGTGGTTTTTTTGAAGACCAAATTTTTTTTCAAATTGAAACTAGATTTCTTCAACGGTTACAACAAATAAAATTAGAAAAATTTTATTACAGTAATATTTAACAATTAAACATCGTGAAAATTGAAATTATTATACATAATATTAAAATTCTAAATCAATTCATCCCTAAAAAATTTGCTTAAAAAATATTTTTTGCGGGACATTTTGAACGCGGGATTTTGACGCGGGATTTTGACGCGGAATTTTTTGATCAAATGCGGTACTGTCCCGTAAAATACAGGACGTTTGACTACCCTAAGTTAAGTTAAATTAATTAACTTAATCGGTTAATCGACAAGAAAGTTAAGTTAATTAACTTAATTGACCCAACTCTGATATATATATATATATACAGGGTGTCCGAGAATTATCTGTACAATTTTTGGCTGTTATTAAAAGTCAACCATGAAGTGTAGAAATTCCAGTGTTGTCCCATTTTACAGAGAATCTCATTAAGTTTTTTCTGATACCAAGTTTTGACAAGTTTTTTAGAAATTCCAGTGTGTCCTAAAATTATCTGTACAATTCATCTTTTAATAAAATTCTTGATAACACACGTAAAATTCTTAAACAAGATTATTTAGAATCTGTATTTTCAAAAGTTTCTTTTATTAAAGTAACGTTGTTACAAACATTCGATATGTGCACCATCAGTGATTCGCAAAACATCCAATCGATACTCCAAATGTTGCCATGTACGCTGCAGCATATCCACATCAATTCGCTCAATAGCAGCTGTGATTCTTGCTTTTAAATCATCAATGTCTGTCACCCGCGTATTGTACACAAGATCTTTGACGAATCCCCAAAGAAAGAAATCACAGGGTGTGATGTCGGGAGATCTAGCCGGCCAATGAATTGCACCTCTACGGCCAATCCACCTGTTTGGGAATGTCTCATTCAGGGACTTACGGACGATTAAGGCCTAATGTGGCGGTGCGCCATCTTGCTGAAAAATGATGCGTGGATCAGTGCTTCCAATTGCGGATAGACAAAGTGTTGCAACATGTCCAGGTAGGTATTGGAGGTCACTGTTGATTCACCGAAGAAAAATGGTCCAATCACGCGATCATGTAAGGCCACACCACACATTAACTTTAGGACTGTCTCTGATGTGCTCTTCTATGCAATGTGGATTTTGTGACCCCCATATGCGCACATTTTGTTTGTTTACCTTGCCTGAAACATGAAAAGTTGCCTCGTCCGAAAACATGATTCTTGCCAAGAACGCATTGTCCTGGTCGACTCTGTCAAGCAGAGTCATTGCAAATTCCTTACGGAGACCTTATCTTCTTGCGTAATCTGTTGCAAGATTTGCAACTTGTAAGGATGCAACTTCAAACGTTTACGCAAGACATCATGCACTGTCGAACGAGGTATCTGTAACGCTCGTGATGCAATTCTTGTCGACTTGCGTAGACTGCGAACAAAAGCCTCTCGAATGCGCTTGACATTTTCAAAAGACGTTCGAGGCCGCCCTGCTCCTTTCTTATGCTCTACACTTCCAGTTTCCTTAAACCTTTTATACCAAGCTCGTATGGTTACTCTTGATGGAGGGTTTCTGTTGTAATTACTGTAGTTCTAAACCTTCGTTGAACTTGTGTATCTGATTTTGTTTCGATAAACCATTCAACACACTGTGCTTTCTCCTGTGGATTCATTAAGGATGAGGGGTGTGTATGAATATCTGAAAAAGAAAAAAATTGTCAAAACTTGTTATCAGAAAAAACTTAATGAGTTTCTCTGTAAAATGGGACAACACTGGAATTTCTAAAAAACTTGTCAAAACTTGGTATCAGAAAAAACTTAATGAAATTCTCTGTAAAATGGGACAAAACTGGAATTTCTACACTTCATGGTTGACTTTTAATAACAGCCAAAAATTGTACAGATAATTCTCGGACACCCTGTACATATATACAGGGCGTCCCAAAAAAATGTATACACACTTTAAATACTTATAAGGCAGTGTTTATTAAAATACATTTCATTTTCAAAATGTAAGAATCTACAGACATTATTTAATTGTTTTGTCAACGCCTGTTTTCAAACTGACGTTCGTTCTGGTCCAGGCACTGCTGATAACGCGAAGCAATGGAATCGCAAACATCACGAAACATTTCGTTTGGTATTTGTGTGCATTCTCGTTCAATGGCTGCTCTCAATTCAGCGACTGTTGCAGGTTTTATAGCGTAGACTTTGTCTTTTAAGTATCCCCATAAAAAAAAGTCTAGTGGTGTGAGGTCTGGTGAACGCGGAGGGTATTCTACGAAACCCCTTCGTCCAATCCACATCCACATCGTGCCAAGTACCACTCGCAATACTCCACTCTTCGGTCCGGATCATCATCTTCATTAATAGCATGGACTAATCTTGGAATGTAACTTTTCCATTGACAGCGCTTCAAAATGCGTTGGACAGACGATTCTGAAATTCCTACCTCACGACTCGCTTGCCGCACAGATTTTCTTGGACTTTGGTGATACGTTCCAGTACTCTTTCTTGCTTTGTGGGCTTGTCGATGTCCGTGGTCTTCCGGAACGCTTCTTGTGGACATTCTGAACAGTTCCATCGGCTTCAAACTTATCTCTAATTCGAGTGATGGTAAGTCGCGTTGGTGGATCTGTTTGAAACTCCCTCCTAAACTGTCTTTGCACTTCTACTGCTTTTTCACACTTCCAGTAGCATTTTAGAATGAATTTCCTTTGTTCAAAGCTTAGTCTGACTGCTATTATTAATTCTAATGGGTTTAACTTGGAAAGAAAGAACATCAATTGAGCTATCAGCTGTTAAAGTGTGTATACATTTTTTTGGGACGCCTGTATATATATATTAAGGGGAGAACGTTTCAGTTACCTACGGAGTTTATGAGCTATAATAAGATCCTGTAAGATTCTATGATATTTATTATATTTATTAAATGAAGTTTTATTTGTTAAGAAAAAAAAAAATCCTGATATTCCTGTACGAAGCTGAAATACTTCCGAAGTTGAAGCGTTCGTTATCCAACAAAAATTTCTCCCCTTTTAATGTTTGTTTACTCGTGCCTCTCGTAAGACTGAGCAAACTTATTCATTAGACTCTGCCTATTAGGCTCTTAAGAACGGGGACGTACAGTTGAAATGTTTATAGTGTATCAGTTTTAACTTTTCTTTAGAAAGACGCCAAACGAATGCAAATATATGTTACAGCAACAGAAACGTGAAAATGATGAGGAGATACCATCGGGAAATTTATCCATGTAAAATGTAAATTCTACGAGAAACTTACGTTCAAAATAAAGCCTTCTAATTTTAAAACTTATAACTTGTCTTTGAGAAACATTTCAGGGAGAAGTTTTTCCTTCTTTTGGGTATCAAAGTTTCTTGCCAGATGATATAATAATTTTTTTTTAATGATAAGTAACTTCTTTATATAGAAGAAACTGCTATTCAAAACTTCTTTTGGGAGTGATTTGAGACAGTAAAAGATAATATTTGTGTGTATAATCTGTGTATAATCCGTATTTCTGTATATCTGCGTATAATCCGTGGCAGTAGAAGATAATATTTCTACGGGAAGTCTTTGTTTTCTGTAATAACAAGTACTGAAAACTACAAAAAAACTTTGGATTTTCATTCTATTTTATGTATATAATTATTTCGATGCAGAGCTGTTTGCATTACTAGTAGGGTTATAAAAGGAGGGATAATACCCATGCACGCTTCGTGTTTAATCGCTCTATTATGGAATGTATACTCTATACTTGAACTATAATTATTTAACGCAAACGGTATGAATAACACGCGGATTAATGTTCCATTCCCTTCCTGAAGGTACGCGGAAAGCATTTTAACGCTAATATTGAATGATAGTTCGTAAAAGTAATTTCCAAGTTTAAGCGCATTATTACTTAATAAATGGTGGAACAAAAGATGAAAATAAAGTTGCTTTCGTGCCAAGTCTTATGAAATGTGAGCGAGTATTAGAGTATTAAAGAATAGTCATCGTAATAATCAATAAAGATTGTTTTTTAACTAAAAGTATTTTCTCCACTGAATAAATATCCTGTTTTTCAGGTTTAAATTACTCGGTCGATTGATCAATGTCTTCATTTTCCATACAGCACAGGTTTTTGTCGGTTAGAAATTCGGTCGATAAGGCTGATACTAAACGCATATCAACAGTTGATAGTAGGGCCGGTGCAAGCACTTGGCAAACTAGGCAGTTGCCTCGTTTGCAAAATTTGTTGCAAAATTTGTGTATGAACTATTATGCCTTAGCATCCTTTCTTCTTCTTCATCTTAAAAATGAAGTGTGAAGAAAAGCGCTGCAGCGTGGGGAGACAGTTGCCACGCGCCATATTCGTCATTTCAGATTTTACATATACAGGGTGTTTATAAAGTCCCTATCTATTTCAGTGAAAACGTAGCAAAAAGGGTAAAATTCAATAACAATATAATAGAAGGTATACATTTAATGAATACTTAAGCATATAATACTACATAAGCATCATCAATATCTCTACAGAGTTCGAATCTGTCAGCAGCATTGCGGAACACATTTTCGAGCATAACAGGTTTTTTTTTACAACTGCTGTTACGATACGAGCACGTAAATGTCCCAGCTTCATTCAGATGTCATTTTAAACACTGTCGTCTTTCAACAAGATGGGGCACCTTTTCATTACGCAAACATTGTTCGGGAATACCTAAATGAACGATTTCCAAATCGGTGGATCGGACTTGGAGGCAACAGGCCCTGGGCGGCTCGATCTCCTGACCTAACGCCCTTCGATTTCTTTGCATGGACTTTATTAAATCAAACGTCTATCAAATGAGGGTTACAGATCTGCAAGATTTACGTGCTCGTATCGTAACAGCAGTTACAAAAATAACCCCTGTCATGCTCGAAAATGTGTTCCGCAATGCTGCTGACAGATTCGAACTCTGTAGAGATACTGATGGTGCTCATGTAGAATCATATGCTTAAGTATTCAATAAACGTATGCCTTCTATTATATTGGTATTGAATTTTGCCCTTTTTTGCTACGTTTTCACTGAAATAGATAGGGACTTTATAAACACCCTGTACTGTATTTAGTTAAATTATTTTAACGAATGTATTTGACAATTCTACATAACATTTCAAATAAATTATAAAAAAAAATCATAAAAGTAAACACTACTTCGTGGATGGGAAATCAGTACAGTGAAGGATGAGGCGGGGTCCTGCCGGTCCAACGTAACGTGTCGAAACTTCTTTATAAGCATTTAACCTTTTTAACTCTACAAATCTTCCAAGTAAGTTTTATGCTTCTGGTGGTGTATTACAGAGTAATGACTCGAGGTATTAGTGTAATATACTGTAGTTACACGAGGTGGTGATGGATGTATGGTGAGATGGTGCCATGGTGGTATGTTTATGATAATGAGTTGGTTCTTGTAGTCTGTTATTGTGACGTATGGTAGTATTGTATAGAGACTTTATGCTGTCCCAGGCAGAGGCAAGTTTATACTGTATGCGTGAATTAATGATTTATTACAGTTGGGTAATGATACACTAAAATATCTGCCATGGACATTTTAATAGAGTGCATAACTTTTAAAATTGTTCTGGCTTTCAAATGAAATACCTTATTGGCTATTTTTAATAAAATTTTCACATTTGCTAATATTTGTAATATTTTCTGATGTTTCATGTGAAATGGCAGACAGAAAGAGACTGTTTGGGGCACAATATCGTAAACAGAAGGCTGAAAAGGAAAAGGAACAAACGAAGCAAGAAGGTGCCTTTCTGAAATGTCTTCATCTACATCATCAAGATGAAAGCAGCTCACATCATCAAACTGAAAATGAAGTCTAAAACATAGAAGTTTTGCCTGCAGACACACAAAATGCACAAAATAGAGTCCACCTGGATCAAGATTTGAAAAGAAATGAAAGTGAAAATGTTACTAATTTAAATTTAAACTATGGTGACCCTATCACCTAACACAAATGTGATGATCATACGTGACAGATTTTGGTGGAACATGGGCCAGAACAAGCTCAGCATTTCAGTTTTCCAAAAGACGGTAATCAAAGAAAATTCTCAGCAAATCATTACAAAAGGAGGAAGACTCGTTAATGGGGAAGAAATGTGCCTCCAACGGCTACCGTATTCGATGTCACTTTAAGGACTCGGTATTTTGGTATTGTTGTAAGCTGTTTAGAAGGTTCAGAAGATTGGAAAAACATGTCTGCAATTCTATCATCTCATGCAAAAAGCAGTGAACATTTGGAAAATTTTCAAAATTGAAAAGTACTTAAACTGCGGTTGAAAAATATGAAAACAATAGATGAAGAAAATTTACGTCTCATTAAGCAAAAAGAAAAATACTGGAGACAAATTTTAGAAAGATTGATTGCACTAGTAAGAATTCTTCTTGTACAAAATCTTGCACTCCGTGGAACAAAAGAAAAACTGTATAGTGATGGTAATGGAAATTTTTTAAAGTCTTGGAATATCTAACTTTATTTGATCCAATTGTGAACGAATATCTGCGCAAAATAAACGACCATGAAATGCATGTACCGTATATTACCTCGGGAAAGATATACAAAACGAACTAATACAACTTTTAACAAAAGCTTTAATAGCTTTTGTTAAAAGTTGTATTAGTTCGTTTTGTATATCTTTCCCGAGGTAATATACATGCATTTCATGGTCGCTTATTTTGCGCAGATATCTGCGCAAATCTGCCAAATACTATTCAATAATTCTGGACTGTACACCTGATTCGAGTCATGTCGAGCAGATGGGAGTAATCATTCGCATTGTAAATGCGGTTGAGTCTTCGGATGCTAATAATGCTGAGGTACGCACATTTTTTGGGATTTGTACCATTGAAAGAGATGACTAGTGCTGGCATGACTGAAAATATTCTTCACCAGCTTAAAGAAATGTCATTACCTCTTGAAAACTTACCTGGCCAAGAGTATGACAATGGGAGTAGTATGAAGGAAAAGATAATGGTGTACAAAAAAGAATTTTAGACATTAATCCACGAGCATTTCTTGTTCTTTGCAGTGCACAGTCTTTAAATTTAGTTATTAGTGACGCTGCCCGGTGTTGTTCGGAGGCAACGGTTTTCTTTGACCTAGTACAACGCGCTTATGTTTATTTCTCAGCTTCAACATGTTGTTGGGAAGTTTTAAGCCCTCAAGTGCCTAAACTAACAGTAAAACCATTAAGTGGAACAATGGGAAAGTATTGATGCCTTGAAACCTCTTCGCTACCAGGTGGCAATATTTATGATGCACTAATTGAAACTGCTGACGATACTACTCTAACAGGATCAAGTGACAATATTTCACACACTGATGCAAAAGCTATTGTGAAAGGAATTTTCTGTTTTAAATTTGTGGTTTCTCTCATTGTTTGGTATGACATCCTTTTTGAAATTAACTTGACTAGTAAACTACTTCAGGCAAAAAAACTTTGACATACATGCTGCTCTTACACAATTGGAACAATAAAAGGTTTGAAAGAACACCGATAGATGCTCGTGAACTTGCTAAAGAGTTAGAGTTACCAGCAAACTTCAAACAAGAAACACCAGAACGAGTACGTATTCGGAGAAAGAGGAAACAATTCATTTATGAAGCAGATAACGAGCCAATTCAGAACCTGAAAGAAAAATTTAAAGTTATTTTCTTTTATGCAATCCTTGGTACGGCAATGCAGTCAGTTAAGGAAAGATTTGAACAGATGTAGCAACTTGGTTCTGTGTTTGACTTTCTTTATCATATCCACAGTTTGAGCGATAAAACATCAAAACAAGTAATGGAGCATTGTTTGAAACTACAGGAAGCTTTGCAACATGGAGACTCTAGAGATATCGATGCTGCGGATTTGTGTAGTGAACTGCAAGCAATTGCACGACAACTGCTTGAACGTACTCGTACGTCACCGCAAGGTGTCTTGAAACTTGTTTGTAAACATAAACTGACAAATAGTCTTCCAAATACATTTATTGCTCTTCGCATCCTCTTGACGATCTCCGTTTCGGTGGCCAATGGTGAATGAAACTTTTCAAAGCTTAAATTAATTAAAACCTATGCTCGTTCTTCAACGATGCAAGAAAGACTTGTGGGATTGTCCACCCTGTCAACTGAACAAGAATTTGCAGAAAAACTTGATCTCAAGAAACTTGTTTCTACTTTTTCCAAACTCAAAACACAAAAATAAAAATCGGTTCCCAACCGATGGGCTTGCTTGCTTGTCTTTTAGCATTATGTTAATAAATGTTAATAAGACAACTTGCTTATTAAGCCTTATGTAAACAATACCAGCTTAGCAACATGGGATGTGGGCCATGAGTTATTCGAATCAGCACGAGTGGGCCGTCGCCTCATAGGGTTGGGAACCACTGATCTAGAATCACTAAAAGCTGTAGAACAATATATAGTTACAATTATTATTGCTTTGATTCAGGTCAAATAAAATCAGTACATTTGGATTTTTAATATTTTGATAATTGCATATTTTGCTATACATGGGACAGGGGGGTGCGCACAGCTTTAAGGATTTGCCTAGGGCACCAAATACTCTCGCACCGGCCCTGGTTGATCGACCAATTGTACGATAACTTTGTGAAAACTTCATTGTTGTTTTATTTCAACAAAATTTCTATTTTTAATGTCTTCACAATGCAGTGTTTGAAATTATTTTTATTTACATTTATGACCCGAAAAGACTAATTTTGCGAAAGCTCCCCGTAAATATAATAATAATAATAATGTAAAGTTCTGAGGTCTTCTCCAAATTCCAGTAAGTATTTTTCTCAGGTTGAGATATTTTCCTGAAAACTATTTGAAAGTAAAATAATGTAATTACTTTTAATAAATTCATTTTGATGTTTCATTCTTTATACTTCGAGCCTAACCACAAAAATTATACAATTTTACACGAAGGTTGAATTTATATCAATATATTCCTATATATGATGTCTGTTAAGTGTAAACAAATAACTGAGAAATAACATAAACATTCAATGGCCATCGGCCGTAACTCGGTGAGTAGCACCGTTTCCTATAGACGAAATGAAGACTCTGAGGTCGATGTTCGAATCCCGATGCTGCTGGTAATAATAATCCGGGAGTTAACGCACTGAGCCCCATTAATTGGCCCAATGCTGTGCTGTGCTGGTTATTTACGTAGTAAAAATAAAAAAGTTAAAAATTTTAAATAATCTTTGAAAAAATTGGATTAGAAATTTTGAAATTTTGTATAATACAGCTCCGCGATTTTGAAGATATTTAGAAAGCATCCATTGTGCTGTACAATTAATTAGTCTTATATCGTAGTTTTACATTTTTTCAAACAAAGATTGAGTAATTCGTAAGCCAGAAATCATACTTGTTATGAATAATGTTTTGTTTAAGTAGGGTTGGTTAATTTAGAAGTGTTTTTTGACCTTGCTGAGTTTATATTTATGGTGAACCATTCTGAAGTTCTGAAGTACCGGTATGTTTATATTCTAACTAAGGTAAAAGGAGTTACAGTCATCTTGCGAACCTTTTTTTTCAGACAGGGTTGTTTAATCTCCTTCGCAGCTTCCAAGGTTATATGACAGAGGAAACTTATAGCTTTACGTGGTATCCAAACCTTGGGTTTTACATAATCTGGACACGGAGGACGATTCCGCATCGAACTACTTTTCAGACCGAGTGTCACTTCGCTGATCAATAGGAAGCGGTGTTACGACATTGACCACGACGTAGCCCATCTTTCGAACAGCTGAAACAATCTTACTTTTACAGAACTCTTACTCCTAATTAAGAAAAACAGAGACAACTTAATAGGCTTAGATTAGCTTTTCAGTACAATTTTTTTTATTTTCAGTTTTAAGTCTGAAACGCTGCCTAATTATTTGTTCGTCTCTTGTTATTTTTTTTAAGCATTTGTCCTACTAATTGAGGCTTACGAACTAACAGTACAGTGTCTTCTTTTTTGTCTAATTAGTTTCTTGTTCAAAATACTTTATTTAGAAATTCATTAGTAATTCTCCCGATGGCAATTTGTGAAAATGCATTGTTCGCCAAATTTTGCTTCATTCTTTTCATTTTGATGCTGAACAGAGTATTTTGTAAGCCTCATAAGCTTCTTCTTCAGGGATGAGAGTCATAATTTGTTCGTATTTGGCCTCTTTCCTCTTTGTTATTTTAGTTCTCATATTTTAATTGCTTCTATTTCCACTTCATTCAGTCATCCCTTTCGTACGTTTTACTCTTCGTTTCACCACTTGTCCTCCATTTCGTAATTTTATGCTATTTAATTTTCAATTTCAGTTCATTAATTATTAATTAATTACTTTCGGCGTCAAAAGTCTGAAGTTAGAGAGATGATGCCTAATCACTAACTAAAATGAATTTAAGTTCATTGTCTGCAGATTTAATATATAGGTAGGTGACGTTTAGGGAAATTTTACAGAAAAAGGTAAGATTCATTATCCCCGAATGTACTACATGTGAACATCACTGCGACAGAGAATATATTGAATCTTTTTTTTTTTTACATAAACCCGCAGTACAGAAACTTAGCGTAGAAATTTTTCTCTCGGGAAACTGTTAATGATAGTAAGATAACAAAAGCCAACGCCCTTGTCTCAGTGGGTAATAATAACGTTTCCCTATAAGCAAAGTGAAGACATTATGGTCGGGGGTTCGACACCTGACGTTGCTGGTTAATAATAATCATCCAAGAGTTATTGCAATGGCCGCGTTAATCTGGCCTGATCGATCGCTGCGCCACTTTCTGGCTCTTCCCACTGAATATTACTAATGTAACATCTCTATCCAAGTGTGTTCTTCATACATCTTTTGAAGTAACCATAAAGCAAGGAATAGGTAGAAAATTATTTCCTTACTACTACTACTACTACTATTAATAATAATAATAATACTTTTATAATCCTATCTCTAAATAGAATTCTTAAAACAGTCCGTAACAACGTGTATATATATTAGTGATGGATCGAGTGGTCGGTTTTTCACAACCGCGGTTGCGGTTGTGTTTGCGGTTGTCGAATTTTTTCCAACCGCGGTTGCGGTTGCGGTTATCATATACTAGGAAAAATGCTTAATTATTAACTGGATTTAGCCACTATAGTGCGATTTAGCCACATTTGGTACATAATATATACTAAATAGTATTTATTTAGTAAATACCTTATGTTGAACACAAGTTTTGCAATACACCGCTACCGCTATTTGTGTGTTGCAAAACTTGTGTTCAACATAAGGTATTTACTAAATAAATACTATTTAAATGAAGTATATTCTAAACTTATATAGCTATTATGAAAGAATAGGTCAAATTAATTAAAACCATATTTTGCACTAAGTGTGTTACCAGGATGAGGGACGAGGACCCATCGCACTGTTCATCCCACCTACCACTTTCCCCAGCCTCCACCCATTGGAAAGTTATGGATTATTATTCATTTGAAAAACTGATGTCAAACTTAATGACAGGCAGTGTGAATTTCAAGAATAATATTTTTGCTGCATTTTCACCTTTCAAGCGGCAACGCCTCTCATCGTACAACGTTCCCGCTCCACTGAAGAGCTGCTCGCTTGGAATGCTACTTGAAGGGCAAGCAAGATATGTTCTTGCAATACAGCCAAGTTCTTTGTATTTTAGTTCGTTATCTTTCCACCACTGAAGAGGATCATCGTCGGGAGCAATTCTTTTTTCTTTGTGATAGTTGTCTAGAAGAACTCGCATCTTCTTAGAGCGCAGTTTAAACCAATTTTACTACGGCAGCCGTATGACGTCACGTTTAAGCACGCATAAGGAGACCCATCATTTTCTTTTTAAAAAAAGAAATATTTCTAATTAACCTAAAATTAAAATTAACTAAGCTTTTACAACCGCAACCGCACTTATGGAACGGCGGTTGCGGTTACGGTTGTGAATTTTTGTGCGGTTGTAGTGCGGTTGCGGTTGCGGTTATTCGATCCATCACTAATATATATATATATAACCTTTCGTTTAATCTTTGGTTAGCTTCCGCCCGAATTGTTCATTCTGACGAAGGTCAAGCTTTTCACTCCACCTTAGACCTACAGTTTAACGTCGAATCCGAACCACGCCCCATCAGCAGCCCAGTGTCTTAACCAGTAGGCCACCTAGGGTACCCATTTACCTACCAACCACTTCCTTTATTGTGTGGAAGGATGAACAGCTGGGTTTTGCTGCGCGCCGGCTGCCGTCGGGTTTCGAACCCGGAGCCGATGGATTCGTAGTCAACGACGTTAACCACTACACCACCGAGGCGCATATATATATATATATATATATATATATATATATATATATATATATATATATATATATATATATAGTAAAAATTCATTTTAGGAAAGAAATGGTGAATACGTCAGGAAAAATGAATTACTTTATGCAAATTTATGTGAAACTGATGTTTCACTTTTAAAGTCGTTTATATACAAAAAGTTGTCATAAAAATGTTAAATAACATCCGTGAAAACAAAGTTGACGAATATTAAATATAAAATGATAATATAACGCGCAAAAAGGAACTCCTTTTATAACTCAATCGATATAAGACGCTGTTTTCGTTCGGAGTGTACGACCGACTGCCATTAAAGCGGTTCGAATCTCGTTGAGGTAAGGAAACTTATAATTTAGTTACTCGATATACACACCCTGTAATGTATGCGATATTCACTTAATATAGCGAAGCTTAATGGCTGGCCATAATTTGGTAGGTTAATGGAAAATGAGATCGTCACGTAACGTAGTAAGATTTACTATACTGTATGTATCGATCACTAAAGGTAATATAACTGGTTAGTTCAATATATGTGATACATTACTTCATTGTGTGGCACATATTGCGTCTAAGATGTGGCACAAATGTATTCGTCGCATTTGTGAGCACTGTCTGGCACCATAAACATTGGCACGAATAAATATTATAAAATTTAAACTAATTTGTTGCTTTTTAAAGGTTTGCTATTTTTATACCTACGATTTTTATACTTACAAACCACAACGTTTACGTAACACTGAAAATAAAAGATGTCTAATTCAAATAAAAGATGCCTAATTCGATCATTTTAAAGTGGCCGCTTTCAACCAACCTTTATGCTGAAACCAACGAACTAACTTTTTTAATTAGTCAGAAACCTACTAATATCTCAACTTTGGAGTAATTTTAATGACGTCTCATTTTTAGTGAACGTCATCTCCATTAATAGTTGCACTGTATTATTATCGAACAGTTTTAAAGACGATCTCGCAGTCTGCAAGAAGGGAGCTTTTCGGGTTGACGGCCTGTAATATTTTTTAACATTACTTGTGTTTTATTGTCCAGTTTTAATCGAAGATTTCAAAAATAACATTCATGTTTTAGAGAAACAAATAGTGAGGCAGTTATACATTTTAGTTTAGAGAATATCATATACGCTTTAAGATTCCAAAATCCCTGAAAGTTTTAGGTCAACTGGAGGCTCATGACGATTGGTTAGGTTAAGTCATGATATTTTTTGTTTGTTTTGACAGTAAACTAACGAAAATATCATGACTTAACCTAACCAATCGTCAAGGGCGTACAGTTGACCTAACCTGGCATTCTGTTAACCTAACTGGGCATTCAGTTAACCTAACCAGTTGGTAGAGTCTAGAATTTGACGGTCCCGTAGCCATGACTCGTTCTTTTCCGCAGGCCGTCAAACCAAAAAGATCCCAATACAGTTTAAAAATATATATTTTAAATTTGTTAAATTGCATATAACTGCCTCACTATTTGTTTCTCTAAAACATGAAGGTTATTTTTGAAATCCTCGATTAAAACTGGACAATAAAAAACAAGTAATGTTAAAAAATATTACAGGCCGTCAAACCGAAAAAATCCGCAAGAAGTACTTTCAAGAAGTCTTCAAAATATTAAATAACTTAAGTGCTGGTCTAAACTCTTTAATAATAATAATAATTCGTAGAGGGGGCTCGCTTCCGTCGCCCCTGACCCTCGGTCGCTTTTTAATGTTACAGCGGGTTAAAAGATGAATTAAGTAGAATGCCACTAAACTACATTAAAAATTACTTTTGCCGGAAGCAAAAATAGTGAAGATTTCTGCTCTGTTCTTCCGATTTACCATACTTATCTCAGAACAGCGTATTCTGTGTGTCCCCTTCGCGCTCCTCGAGCCTCGATTTGTTATTAATGTTACAGCGGTTTAAAAGACGACTAATGTAGAATTCCCCAAAATCTATCTTTGAAATTATTTTTGTAAGAAGCAAAAATGATGAACATTTCTGCTCCGCTCTTTTTATTTCTATACGTAAAATACAAAAAAGACAACCACCCAACTCTCAACAGCACTGTTCGAACACACGACTCAAAGGTGTCTTAGCACTGCCAGATCTTGTATTCTGAGAACACACACACACACACATATATATATATATATATATATATCGTAAAGAACGACGCTTGTATAGGAGATATTCCGCGCAAGACGAGAAAGAGAAAACAACAAATGAAAAAATGAAGTACCACCTGGGAATCGAACCCGGGATCTTCCGATTGCCGGTCAGACGCGATAACCACTACACCATGGACTTCACTCTTCCAAATGCCGTAATTCCTCTACATACTCGCAGAAACCAATGCCCCAAGGGGGCACCTCCCGCATGCCGTAACATTATATACATTCAACTGCAAAGAACACGCAGTATAAATAACGTAAAGAACGACGCTTGTATAGGAGATATTCCGCGCAAGACGAGAAAGAGAAAACAACAAATGAAAAAATGAAGTACCACCTGGGAATCGAACCCGGGATCTTCCGATTGCCGGTCAGACGCGATAACCACTACACCATGGACTTCACTCTTCCAAATGCCGTAATTCCTCTACATACTCGCAGAAACCAATGCCCCAAGGGGGCACCTCCCGCATGCCGTAACATTATATACATTCAACTGCAAAGAACACGCAGTATAAATAACGTAAAGAACGACGCTTGTATAGGAGATATTCCGCATTGGTTTCTGCGAGTATGTAGAGGAATTACGGCATTTGGAAGAGTGAAGTCCATGGTGTAGTGGTTATCGCGTCTGACCGGCAATCGGAAGATCCCGGGTTCGATTCCCAGGTGGTACTTCATTTTTTCATTTGTTGTTTTCTCTTTCTCGTCTTGCGCGGAATATCTCCTATACAAGCGTCGTTCTTTACGTTATTTATACTGCGTGTTCTTTGCAGTTGAATGTATATAATGTTACGGCATGCGGGAGGTGCCCCCTTGGGGCATTGGTTTCTGCGAGTATGTAGAGGAATTACGGCATTTGGAAGAGTGAAGTCCATGGTGTAGTGGTTATCGCGTCTGACCGGCAATCGGAAGATCCCGGGTTCGATTCCCAGGTGGTACTTCATTTTTTCATTTGTTGTTTTCTCTTTCTCGTCTTGCGCGGAATATCTCCTATACAAGCGTCGTTCTTTACGTTATTTATACTGCGTGTTCTTTGCAGTTGAATGTATATAATGTTACGGCATGCGGGAGGTGCCCCCTTGGGGCATTGGTTTCTGCGAGTATGTAGAGGAATTACGGCATTTGGAAGAGTGAAGTCCATGGTGTAGTGGTTATCGCGTCTGACCGGCAATCGGAAGATCCCGGGTTCGATTCCCAGGTGGTACTTCATTTTTTCATTTGTTGTTTTCTCTTTCTCGTCTTGCGCGGAATATCTCCTATACAAGCGTCGTTCTTTACGTTATTTATACTGCGTGTTCTTTGCAGTTGAATGTATATATATATATATATATATATGGAGAGAGAGAGTTACAAGGAGTTACAAGGAAAAGAAGTACCTCAAAAGGCCTTGTGGCCCATACCGAGGAGGTACGAATGGCAACGGGTGCCACGGAAAATTTTTTACACCCTCAAAGAGTGTGCAACATTTGGTCTAACCTTTTTTTGAACTGATCCACAGAGGAACTGTTCACAACTTCTGAAGGTAACCTGTTCCACGTGTCACAGATCTTATTCGTAAAGTATTTCCCACACACACTAGTCCTAAACCGTTTCAAATCCAACTTCCAACCATTGTTGCGAGTTGGGTTATCATTTAAACTAAACATGCTTCTAAAATCGACATTGTTGAACCCGCGTAAGAACTTCAAAACCTCGATCAGTTGACCACGCAGCCTCCGAGTTTCCAGCGAAAACAAATTCAGGGCGCGTAAGCGTCGATTGTAGCCCATATGCCTAACGGAAGGGATTAACTTTGTGGCCCTCGCCTGCACTCGCTCCAGTCTCTCAATATCTTTCCTGAGGGTGGGCGACCAGAACTGTACATCATACTCCAGGTGCGGCCGAACCAGAGAATTGTACAGCGAGGGCACAATCTCCTTGTTCCGAAATCGAAATTGCCTTCTGATATAACCCAACAACTTCTGGGCTTTTTTTTTCCACCTCTACGCACTGTTTGGTAAACTTAAGGTCGCTGCTAATTAGCACACCCAAATCCTTTTCCAAATCAGTGGCCTCGATATTACTCCCCAACACTGAGTAGTCCGACTTGGGATTGGCGTAGCCAATGTGCATCACCTTGCACTTACCCAAGTTAAACGGTATTTGCCATTTTTCGGACCACTCTCCTATCCTATGTAGGTCCGCAGGCAGTTGCTCGATCGCCTCGGGCGTCCCAACATTGGCCCCAAGCTTTGTGTCATCAGCGAATTTGGCGATCCGACTGACGATGCCACCGTCGATATCATTTATGTAAATGATAAACAACAGTGGCCCCAAAACGGAACTCTAAGGAACCCCGCTAGTGACGGAGGCCCAACCCGAACTAGCCCCTTTAACTACAACCCTCTGTCGCCTATTCTTCATCCAGTTTTCAATCCACCTACCTACTTTCCCACCAATACCCAGCGCGCGGACTTTGGCCATTAGCCGGCGGTAAGGTACCTTATCAAAGGCTTTCTCAAAGTCGAGATAAAGTATATCAATCGCCCTACTCTTATCATACTCAGTCAACATGACGTGGAAAACTCGAGCAAGTTGGTGAGACACGACCTATGCCGTCTAAACCCATGTTGGTAGTTCCCAAGCAGCTTGTAGGAATCCAAATGGTCAACGATCCTATCCGCTATTATCCCCTCTAATAATTTACCTACAACAGAAGTGAAACTAATGGGACGATAGTTCCCTGGACTTTCGTGATCCCCTTTCTTAAAGATAGGGGTCACGTTGGCTTCCCTCCAGTCACCAGGCACCTGGCCCGAGAGAGAGAGAGAGAGAGAGAGAGAATATTGTACTATTTCATGGGATTCATATCCTTTGTTTTATACAGGAAGGGGGTGGGGGACCAAGGGCGAATGCCTACAAAAGCGTCACACCCCCATAGAAGAAGAAGAGAGCCAAAATCAAGGTCTAGGGTTTTCGAGATGCCTGAACACTCTGCGTTTGAAAGATTGGAGGTTATAGACAGGGGGAAAGATGGATTGAGGAAGATTGTTCCAGAGTTGACCGGTTGATTAAATGAAAGATTCTTTAACGACTGAAATTTTTGTAGTGTTAAGTTATGAATGCGTGTATCTGAAACGTTACCAATTTGTACCAGTCATATTTAAAGAGTTCATTCCCCCCAAAATTACTTTTAAACATATACAATTATGTTTGAAGCTTCTTCACCATATATTTCTTCGCAAAAGACTAATTGTGAAGATTTCACAAAACATTTTCGTCCAATAAAATTGAAGACATTTTTTGTTCCCTAGCGACACTGCGGTAGGTAGACCGCATACTACAGTAGCACCATAAAAACTATAAGAGATATGAACTAGAAATTTGTAACATATATGCACCGCAACATGGTCTACATAAAAGCATAAAAATAAACTCGCTACGTTAAGAATTTATTATTTTAGGCCTATTTCTTTTTTGAAAATTGATTTTTGAGTATTTACTCCTTTTTAAAATATTTTAAAATTTAAATTACTGCACCTGATAGCACTTTTGAAGAGCTTTAAAGATATATATATATATTTGTCAAGTGACTTCAATAACCAACTGTCTAGGAATATTTTTCGAATTTGAGGTTTTCGACCAGGTGCTCATTTAAATGCAAATAACTAAAAAACTATAAAGAGTGCATACGCAAAATAATATCACTCTAAAGAGGAAGAAAATGTTCTATAACTTTTGTCGTATACATTTTTTGGTGAGTTGCATATTTAAAACCTAATTATTATTATTAATTTTTTTATTAATTTTTTTACGTTCCATTGTACTTCACGAAAACGTATAATTGAAGATGACGGGCTTATAAATTAATATTTTAAATTTGAAACATGTCAAGGTTTTAGAGCTCTGTAAGACCCTTCGAGTGACATCATACTCATCCATATAGTTATAATATACATCCTTGTACGAGCAACTATTACAGAAAATAGGCTGTGTGGGGGATCTCCTTCAAAAAGGGATGCGTCATAAACAGCGAATAACAGAGATATACCATTTCTTTTTTTATGAAAGTAGAGGAGCATACCTAACATCTCTCTTTGGCAAACATGTTAAGATATATATTTGTTGTGATTTTTGGCGAATTTTTTCGCACTTTGATGGGATAACCTGAGTTCAAAATTTAAGAAGTCCAAAATAATATTCATCCCAGGAAACATATTTTTCTGAACATTCTTACCGAGTTTCATCACGATCGGTTGAAAAGCGATGATTTTAGGAATTATCACTAATACCGACAATACTATTATACTAGCAACATTTTGAAATAAAATTATTAGCTTGTATTTCGTGGAGAATTTTACACTTCTATCACTTTATGGAGTCGATACACTGACCTATGGTCGAAAATAGTGGAAATCGGCTGGTTTGGAGAAATTTGAGAGATTCATAGTTCCAATATTTCCACCAAATTTCATGAAGATTCGATTGAAAGCAAAGGTTGTACCCTTCACCGTGGAATATATAATAATAATAATAATAATAATAAAAGCTTTTAGAAATAACTGAATAAAATAATTTTTCTCTCTCATTATATATATATAAAACAGTAGCGGATTAACCTCTACTAGACCAGGGACTAAATCAAGTTTGGGTGCACTTTGCCCCTCAATAAAAACAAAACATGAATTTTAATATAAAATTAGTTATTCTTTTTGACAATTAAAATAACAAAATCAGAATTTACATAACTAAAACATGTATGGCACAGGCAAAGAAAAACCGCCACAGTAAATAAAAAATAAAGTCACAGTAATACTTGTATTGAGAAATAAATAACACGGATGTCAATAGCACATAAGGGAGAAAATCACTTTTTTGGGGACTTTTGGCAATACGGAATTTATAAATAAATGTTAGGAAATTGTTCTCTTCTGCTTTTTTGGGGGGGAGGACCTCTTTATTGCGAGGCCCCTGGGCTGTAACACCGTTAGGCCATGCCTTACTCTGGCTATATATATATATATATATAACTTTCGCTTCCTTATTAATTATTAGAAAGTTAATTACCAATCTTGTGCCGTTCTCTTGCAGGCTGTTTATTAAGAGTAAATAAAATCATAATCGTTATGAGGTGTCTATATGCGTACAGAACGCGTACACGCACACACACACATATATACACACACACCATTTTCGGCGCCTGTAAGCTGCTGATACGTACACATAAAACCAAGTTATTTATGCAACTTTCCCCGATTTTGACTCAACAAAGTTAACTGAACGAAATATTGCATCTAAAAACCTCATCGTCTTACAACTTGGTGTTTTAAAACTCTCGCAGTAACTGCATTTGCATATTTTGAGATCCGAATTTTGTCCAAAATTTAGCAAAGCAAAAAAAGCAAAAAAAAAAAAGCCGGTAAATGAACGCACGTACGAACAAATGAACAAAAATTGTGAATTTCATAATCATAATTTGAAATTTAGGTAAGAAAAAAATTAAACTTACTCGGATACTTGTGGCTAGTTACTTAAACTAATTTTTTTCTGGAGGAAGTTGGGATGGTGGAGAGGCGGCAAAGAGGAAGGGAGGTGTCGTTCCCACTAGGCAGTTACCATTTGCTTTTTATATTAACTACCTTCTCGTTTTATGATAATTTTGCTTCAAAGAATGTTGAGTGAATCTGCAGGCAAAAGATTACTGGAGGTTAATTTGGTTAGGCAATTAGCGCACTTCTTAAAGAGGTTCAGATGCGTTCAAGTTCATTTGCTTCGCAAGAACCACCGGTTTGGTGAGAGGGGGTGGGGGATGCCAGTGTGGGGAAAAAGTGAGAAGAATGGGAGGGTGTGATTCGAAAAGACAGAAAAGAGCGGAAAAGAGAGGGGAAAAGGAGGGAAAGGGGAAAAATAAAAACTTTTAAGCTCTCAAAAGGGGGAGGAGGTGATCAGATAAGGGTGATAAAATAAGGGGGTCGACGAGTGTAAAGAGGGAGCCTGATAAGAAAAAAAAATATATATATATATATATATGATGAATAAAACCACGAAGGAAAGGAAACACAGAGTGGTGCTCAAGCGCTTTCGTCTAATGACATCCTCAGGAACACTGAAGTAAATAAGAGTTGAATGTATATATATATATATATATAAATATATAATAAATATAGAAATAAAAAATTGTGGGAGGAGCATACAAATTTGTAAGAAAAACTACCAATTTTAGCACTTTGCCCGAATTCAACACAAGATCAAATGGATTGTTTACAACCAATTTTATAGATAATGCCTGAATGATATATAGGTCAAAAAAAAAAAAAATAAAAAAAAATTGAAAAATAAAAATTGTAAGAGGAGCATACAAATTTATAAGGGAAAATTACCAAAGTTTTAGCACTCTGCCCTTGAGGTCTAAATCCGTTCTGAATGAATTCAAAACAACGGGATCGAGTTGAAAAAGACCTTTGCTCATGTGAAAGTTATTTGTTGGTTGTATAATAGCAGATTCAAGAATATTTCTATTAACAATGTTGCTAGAATGAAACAAAACTGAAGCATTATTCCAATCAATACAATGGGATAACTCTGACAAATGGACAAAAAGGGCACTGGACGACTGTCCCGTTCTAACGGAATATTGATGCTGTTTTACACGCGTGTGCAATTCCTTTCCCGTCTGAACAATGTAAAAGGAATCACATTGTTTACAACCAATTTTATACATAATGCCTGAATTATTGGTAGGGCTATTTTTTACTATGATATTTTTCACAGTATTGTTATATGAAAATACTACATTAATATCTAAAAGTTTAAGTATATTAGCAATGCCTAAAAAGCCCGGGAAAATGGAAGTACTAAAATATTCTTTGACAAAGTGCGAGGGTTATTATTCACACGATAAAAGGTTCGTTTTGCCTTGTTAAGACAAGATTCCATAAACGCAGGTGGGTAGCACAGATCACTTCCAATACCGTTGATTTTTTCTAATTCGGCATAGATGTATTCCAGACTGGCGATCCTAAGAGCGCGGAGAAACATTGAAGAAAATATGGCCTTCTTAATGGGGGTGTCATGTCCAGAGTAAAAGTGTACGTAGGACAAATTGTTTGTTGTTTTTTCCGATAGAAACTAAACTTAAAACCTGGGCTTTCCCTATGTACACGCACATCCAAAAACGGGATTGAGTTGTCTTGTTCCACTTCTAAAGTAAACTTAATGGAGGGGACTTGATCATTTAACTGAAGGAGGAAGTCATCCAGGTCACGATTCATGGGCCAGATACACAAAATATCGTCGACGTACCGCAACCATGGGATGCCAACCCCCAGGATTCTCGGAATGTAAGTAATTTCGAAAAACTCCATATAAATATTGGAGAGGAAGGGCGACAAGGGGTTGCCCATGGCCATCCCAAAAACCTGTTGTTAACAATAGGGAACAACATTTTTGTTTCTTGAAAACTATTTGGTGTTTCGTATAGAACCTTTGATGCTGATTCCAAATATGGTTTCAGAATTTTTCTATCACCTATAGTTTTCGAGAAAATAATATTTCCATTTACTCAGAGTTTTCCCAAAATATTAGTTAAAATTAAGTGTACTAATTTAATTTTACTTTCTTTTTTTCCAGGTTAACTATATTTAATAGTATTTTTTGCATTAAAAAAATATAGCTATTTAAACAAACAGATTTTTAATAAAAAGAAAGAAATTTTTTTCAAGTTTTGCTCAAATTTTAAAATTTTTCATAGTAGAAAAAATTGGTTTTTTCATTCCAAAAAGTTTTCCGTGATTTCAATAATTTTCCGCCAGCATGAATCGAAACTGTATTAATCCCAGAGATACATTTTGCTACGTATGTGGAGAACTGACCATAATGGCACAGAGGAAGACAATGACCCCACTCGTGAAGAAGGCTTACGAACTTTATTTTGGATGTAAGGTAGGCGACCAAGACAAATCCTGGGCACCTCATATCTCATGCATTTCCTGTGCCGTCACTCTTAGGGGTTGGATTAAAGGTACCCGCAAATCTATGCCATTTGCCATACCAATGATTTGGAGAAAGCCCAAGGATCACCTAACGGATTGCTATTTTTGTATGACTAACGTTTCAGGATTCTCTGCCAAAAATAAACATAAAATTCAATACCCAAATCTTGCATCTGCCATGAGACCAGTACTACATGACGATGATAACCCAATTCCAACTCCCCCAAAGTCATGGACACTGGATGAAGAGTCTGAAGTTGAACCAATGGAAATTGATGACACTAAAGATACAGACTTTCAGCAACCTGAATCAAATAAATCACGTATGATAACGCAGGTTATGCTGAATGATCTCGTGAGAGATTTGGACCTTCCGAAAAGAAAGCGGAATTATTGGGCTCCAGGTTACGTGAATGGAATTTGCTGGCAAAAGATACAAGCATATCGGCGTTCCGCACTCGCCAAAAAGATCTGATGCAGTATTTCTCCTCGTTAGGTTGTTTATGCTACTGTAATAATGTAAATGGACTGCTGTTAGCTCTCGGTCTTGAGCACAAATCTGAAGATTGGCGTTTATTTATTGACTCTTCGAAGCTAAGCCTCAAGGTTGTACTACTTCACAATGGAAATAAATACCCTTCCATTCCTGTAGGGCACGCTGTCCACATGAAGGAATCTTACGAAATATGAAACTCATCCTTCAGCAGATTAATTATGACCAGTTTCGTTGGTATATATGTGGGGATTTAAAAGTCGTCGCGCTTCTTCTGGGAATGCAGCTCGGTTATACGAAGTTCTGCTGCTTCCTTTGTGAATGGGACAGCAGAGCCAGAGATTCGCATTATTTTGTAAAGGATTGGCCACTTCGTAAAAAATGTATCCCAGGACTGAAGAATGTGTCTCATGAACCCTTAGTTGACCCCAAGAAAATATACTTACCGCCACTTCACATCAAACTTGGCATCATGAAAAATTTTGTCAAAGCAATGAACAAGGAAGATGAGGCATTCAAATATTTGAAGAAAAAGTTTTCACGACTTAGCGATGCAAAGATAAAAGAAGGGATCTTTGTTGGTCCCCAAATCAGAGAGCTCATGAAAGATCAAAAGTTTGATGATGCCTTGAGAGGAAAAGAAAAAGTGGCATGGGAGGCCATGAAGAATGTTGTCACAAATTTTCTAGGGAACATCAAAGCCTCTAACTATGAAAAAATAGTGCAGGACATGATTGAAGCATATAGGTTATTGGGATGTAATATGTCACTAAAAATCCATTTCTTGCACTCCCATTTAGATTTCTTCCCTGAAAAACCTCGGCGACGTAAGCGATGAGCATGGAGAAAGGTTCCACCAAGATATAGCTACTATGGAGAAACGCTACCAAGGGAGGTGGGATCCGGCAATGTTAGCTGATTACTGCTGGACATTGATGCGAGAAGCTCCTAATGAAAACTACAAGAGAAAATCAGTGACAAAGAAGTTTTAAGAAGAATATTTTAAATGCCAATCTGCCACTAATATAATTTTTATGAAATATTTTTACTAACTTCTATACACTTTTTGAATAAATATTAAAATACAAATTTCTCAGTAACCTTGGGTGACAGAGTAATTCTACGGCTATATTCGGAATCAGCGGAAAAATCCTATAAGACCGACCTGTTCACGTCCAAGAAACAAAAAAAAAGTTAAAATTTGTTCCCAGTGTAATACTCGCTATTGAAAGTGAATTTACAGTCTTTGATGCAAAGGTTAATAAGTTCCAAAACGATGTGTGCAGGTAGTGGCAGGTCGTACTTATGTAATTCTCGGGAGAGAAAGTCAAGCATATCGTCAATCGGCACTTTTGTAAACAATGAACAAACGTCAAAACTGATCAATCTATCGTTGGTTTCAATGCGTACATTATTTAATTTTTCAGTAAGATCCATGCAATTTTTTACATGTGAATCAGAGATAGTTCCGAGAATGGGGGACAAGACTTTGGCAAGCTATTTGGAGAGTTTATAGGTAATAGACTCCACCGAGCTAATAATAGGGCGCATAATGGTTTGTGAAAGTCTTGTCCCCCATTCTCGGAACTATCTCTGATTCACATGTAAAAAATTCCTTGGATCTTACTGAAAAATTGAATAATGTACGCACTGAAACCAACGATAGATTGATCAGTTTTGACGTTTGTTCATTGTTTACAAAAGTGCCGATTGACGATATGCTTGACATTCTTTCCCGAGAATTACATAAGTACGACCTGCCACTACCTGCACACATCGTTTTGGAACTTATTAAGCTTTGCATCAAAGACTGTAAATTCACTTTCAATAGCGAGTATTATCAACAGGTTTTTGGGATGGCCATGGGCAACCCCTTGTCGCCCCTCCAATATTTATATGGAGTTTTTCGAAATTACTTACATTCCGAGAATCCTGGGGGTTGGCATCCCATGGTTGCGGTACGTCGACGATATTTTGTGTATCTGGCCCATGAGTCGTGACCTGGATGACTTCCTCCTTCAGTTAAATGATCAAGTTCCCTCCATTAAGTTTTCTTTAGAAGTGGAACAAGACAACTCAATCCCGTTTTTGGATGTGCGTGTACATAGGGAAAGCCCAGGTTTTAAGTTTAGTTTCTATCGGAAAAAACAAAAACAATTTGTCCTACGTACACTTTTACTCTGGACATGACACCCCCATTAAGAAGGCCATATTTTCTTCAATGTTTCTCCGCGCTCTTAGGATCGCCAGTCTGGAATACATCTACAGTATGCCAAATTGGAAAAAATCAACGGTATTGGAAGTGATCTGTGCTACCCACCTGCGTTTATGGAATCTTGTTTTAACAAGGCAAAACGAACCTTCTATCGTGTGAATAATAACCCTCGCACTTTGTCAACGAATATTTTAGTACTTCCATTTTTCCCGGGCTTTTTAGGCATTGCTAATACACTTAAACTTTTGGATATTAATGTAGTATTTTCATATAACAATATTGTGAAAAATATCATAGTAAAAAATAGCCCTACCAATAATTCAGGCATTATGTATAAAATTGGTTGTAAACAATGTGATTCCTTTTACATTGTTCAGACAGGAAAGGATTTGCACACGCGTGTAAAACAGCATCAATATTCCGTTAGAACGGGACAGTCGTCCAGTGCCCTTTTTGTCCATTTGTCAGAGTCATCCCATTGTATTGATTGGAATAATGCTTCAGTTTTGTTTCACTCTAGCAACATTGTTAATAGAAATATTCTTGAATCTGCTATTATACAACCAACAAATAACTTTAACATGAGCAAAGGTCTTTTTCAACTCGATCCCGTTGTTTTGAATTCGTTCAGAACGGATTTAGACAAGAAAGGCAGAGTGCTAAAACTTTGGTAATTTTCCCTTATAAATTTGTATGCTCCTCTTACAATTTTTATTTTTCAATTTATTTTTATTTTTTATTTTTTTTGTGACCTACATATCATTCAGGCATTATCTATAAAATTGGTTGTAAACAATCCATTTGATCTTGTGCTGAATTCGGGTAAAGTGCTAAAATTGGTAGTTTTTCTACAAATTTGTATGCTCCTCCCACAATTTTTTATTTCTATATTATATTACACTATATATATATTTTTTTTTTTGTAACCTATATATGGTCTTGAACTCTTTATTTACTTCAGTGTTCCTGAGGATGTCATTAGACGAAAGCGCTTGAGCACCACTCTGTGTTTCCTTTCCTTCGTGGTTTTATTCATCATAAATATTTTTCACGTGTTACTTTCGTGAAATAATTTTCATATATACAGGGTGTCCGAGAATTATCTGTACAATTTTTGGCTGTTATTAAAAGTCAACCATGAAGTGTAGAAATTCCAGTGTTGTCCCATTTTACAGAGAATCTCATTAAGTTTTTTCTGATATCACGTTTTGACAAGTTTTTTAGAAATTCCAGTGTGTCCGAACATTACCTGTACAATTTCATCTTTTAATAAAATTCTTGATAACACACGTAAAATTCTTAAACAAGATTATTTAGAATCTGTATTTTCAAAAGTTTCTTTTATTAAAGTAACGTTGTTACAAACATTCGCTATGTGCACCATTAGTGATTCGCAAAACATCCAATCGATACTCCAAATGTTGCCATGTACGCTGCAGCATATCCACATCAATTCGCTCAATAGCAGCTGTGATTCTTGCTTTTAAATCATCAATGTCTGTCACCCGCGTACATTTCTAAAAAAACTTGTCAAAACGTGGTATCAGAAAAAACTTAATGAGATTCTCTGTAAAATGGGACAACACTGGAATTTCTACACTTCATGGTTGACTTTTAATAACAGCCAAAATTGTACAGATAATTCTCGGACACCCGTATATATATATATATATATATATATATATATATATGGGATGAATTTTACAATTAAACACGTGAAATGAATGAATGATGAAAACCCACAAAGAAAAAGAAAAATTATTCCAAGGCCTTTCGTGTATTCATTCCCTGACGGGGTGTATTTCTGAATACACGAAAGGGCTTGGAGTCATTTTTCTTTTTCCTTGTGGGTTTGCATTATATATATATATATATATATATATATATATATATATATGCAAATGACGTAGTATGTCTGCATATATCATTGCTCGTATCAGCCATGCTTGCTCATAGCTATATCCCTGCAGAGTTCATGAGGGTATATATCTTGCCCCTGGTCAAAAATAAGTACGGAGACATTCTGTCCAGCAATAATTACAGGCCTATTGCTGTCGCTTCTTGCTTCTCGAAACTACTAGAAAAACTCTTGTTACTCCGCTTAAATGATTTCCTCTGGACATCTCCTAATCAGTTTGGCTTTAAAAGGTCCCACTCAACTGACCTGTGTATCTATGTACTTAAAGAACAATATCTAAATATATTGACAGTAATTCAACCATTTATAGCTGTTTCCTTGATATAAGTAAGGCATATGATAGGGTGAACCACAATATTTTATTTGCAAAACTAGAAGACAGGAAGGTTTCCATGTACATATTAAATTTATTGAAATTTTGGTATTCCCACCAATCTTTCACTGTTAGGTGGGGCAATGTACTATCCGAGTGTTTTGGCTCCTCTTGCGGGGTGAGACAAGGCTCCTTGCTCTCCCCTATGCTGTTTAATGTGTATATTGACGGATTAATTGCTTCACTTAATGAGGCAACAGTAGGATGTTGTATAGATAACACAAGGATAAATAACTTAGTTTATGCCGATGATATGGTGTTAATAAGTCCCTCTGTTAAAGGTCTGGATCGGCTACTAAATGTCTGCGAAGTGTATTCGCAGAAACATGATATTCTTTTTAATGTTACAAAGACTAAGGTTATGCAATTTCATCCTAAAAGCTGTAATCAGCCAGCTGATATAAGGTTTAAAATGAATGGTGAAGTAATTGAGGAAGTACAAGAGTTTAAGTATTTGGGTCAAACTATTACCAGCTCCTTGAGTGATGACTCGGATATAAGAAGACAATCTCGAAGCCTGTGTGCTAAAGCGAATATGACCATAAGGAACTTTCGTTTCTGTACAAGTGAAGCTAAAGACACACTCTTTCGTACTTTCTGCAGTAATATATACGGTCAGCAACTCTGGGTGAATTATAAAAAAGGTTCTGGCAGAACCCTAAATTTGCTGTACAACAGGTCTTTTAGACTTACATAAATTACCCCCGAGATGCTCAGCTTCGCAAATGTTTGCTACCCGCAATGTCCCGATCTTCCCGGAGGTAATAAGACGTGCTCAACACAGTCTAATGCAAAGAATTAAAAAAATCAACCAACCCGATCATCCAAGCTATCCATGAGTCCTGCCATTTATCCTCTAAGCTATGGACGTCTTGGTACGAAAACGTCTGTCTGTAGCTCCACTTAACTTCGACAGTGCAGTATTATTTCTAATCAATTGTATATATTTCAATCCTCAGTATATGAACTGTCATTGTATTAATAATATTTGTCATATGGACTATAGTCTGCCAATAAACCTTTTCATTTTCATTTTCATTTCATTTTCATATATATATATATATATATATGTACCCATGTGTGTGCGCAACATTATATTATGAACTTTAGCGCCAACCATTTTAAAAGAGATATAACATTATAAAAATTGTGTGTGTGTATATATGGGATAGAACTCAGAATGGTCCCCTGAGGATTTTTATGATACACACAGACCGCGCATGGAACAAGGTGCACGGTCTGTGTGTAAGTAACTGTGTATCATATATATATATATATATAGTTACCGGTTTATAGCGTAAAGTTGGCCCTATAATAATGATAATGGTTAATTGATTGTTAATCATTGATTGTTAATGATAAGGCTGCAGTCACCAATTTATAGTCACTCCAGGGTCACCAATTTATAGGGCATACGGATCACCGATTTGATGTGACTAAGAAAGTAGGCTTACTATAATTATTGAATAAAATGATATGAAATTAGGGTTACCAATTTGGGCCTACTGCCCAAATAAACAATATTTAATAAGGAGAAAGAAGTTACTTTGTTGTTTTGTGTTTAATTGGGAAAATAAATCAATTATTTGTTCATAGCGATTAACAGTTCAATAAAGGTATTTATAATGATTAACAATTATATAACGGCATTTATACTATACTAAAGATGGCTGAGTATTAGCAATAAGAAATTGTTATACAGTCTAATTGTTAAGTAAGTCCAATGATGGTAAACACTAATTTAGGTAAGCTAATATATGCCGAGTGAACGCAGAAATAAATAATGAAACCTATTGATAACGGAAATAATGCACGTACGGTTGTTATAGTAAATGGATTAGGTCGTTAAGAATGAAATGTATAAAAGAGCGCATAAACAATAAGATGCAAGATAAGTAAATTATACGAATGAACACAATAACAGGGTGATACAAAATTACGGTATTGGTGCAACACTTGAATAGGCCTACTACTGCGGTCTTAATGAGAGAGTTAGTTTTCCGGTTGCTTGCGTACACTTTCAGGTATAGCCTAATCGTGACGCTGCGATTACACTGCGTAGTCTTCGCGGGAATTACTTAACACGAAGGCAAAGGTAGGCTCACCGAAATGATGAATAACTCTGGAGATTGAAGACCTACTTGAAGGTTGACCGTATTGTGTTGGGCCGTAGATGACTTTGGAAACTGTGGTTGAACGTATTGCGTTTGGCCGTAGATGACCTTGGAGACTGTAGAGGGCCTGTTGAGATATTTGTTGAACGGGCGCCGATCGAAGTGTGATGAGGGATGAGTGGAGAGCAAAGTGGAGTTGTAGCTTGTAGCCTACAGGAAGTTTACGGACCTGGGCTTCGAAGGGTGCTTCTGTAGTCAGGTTGGCCTTGCCGGCGTGAGGATGAATGTTGACAGCCGGTAGAGACTTGTGGTAAGAGGCCAACGGAATGCCTACAGCAGTGATGTTCTTTCTTGCAGGATGGAATTGTAGAGTCGCCTCAAGTGTTGCTTTGTTCTTGGAAAGTTGAAGTGTGACTTGGGACTGAGGCCGGCTGGGGTCGAAACGGCGCTACATGGAGAGAGGAGATTCACGAGGAGAAAGTAACGAGCGGAGTGAGATTGTAGAGAGCCTTACTTGATGATAGACTTCGTGTAGACTCGACCGGAGCCTTGAAGGAACAGCAGGCCGCTCTCCGGCGAAGGCCGGAGAGCTGGTGGCGTGACGAGTGGTGCTACTGACGAAGGTGCTGAGAGTGAGACGTGACGACCAAGACGAGAAAATAGCAAGTGAGAAGGGAGAATGATTTGAGGAAGAATCTGCATTTTATAGGTCTTGGTGACGTCCTCTGGCGGTCGCTTCTGGAAATACCATAGAATCTGTTTCCTGTGTGGGCCTGTTTCATGCCCACGTGTATAGCCTTTGTTTTGATTCCATGATGTTTGAGAACGGTGGGGAAAGGAATTTCTTTGTCTGACCTCTCTCTCTCTCTCTCTCTCTCTCTCTCTCTCTCTCTCTCTCTCTCTCTCTCTCTATATATATATATATATATATATATATATATATATATATATACACACACACACATTTTAACTTCAAACAACACACAGTATAATTAATGTAAAGAACGACGCTTGTGTAGAAGAACGTTCCGCACAAGATGAGGAGGGTTACCTCATTTTTCATTTGTTCGTTCTCCCTCCTCATCTTGTGCGGAACGTTCTTCTACACAAGCGTCGTTCTTTACATATATATATATATATATATATTATATATATATATATATACATATATATATATATACAGTAAACCCTCGTCCAACGTGGGGGATTAAGTTCCTCGAGAACGGCGCGTTAGGTAAATCCGCGTTGGACAAACTTAATACCTTATGGGATAAATGTGGATACGTGAACGCGGCCGCGTAGTCTCCCATTAATACTTAGATACGTACATTTTTTTTTTCACACATAAATGAATTTCCCTACCTATATTGTATATGAATAAAAACAATAAAATCATAAACATAATGATATTTACATATGATAAATAAAATATAAAATATAAAATAGCACGTATCTTTTCTTCACTCTTTCGGATGGTGCGTATGGTAGACTCATTCACGTGATACTCGCGGCTCGCGGCCAAGTGATGTTATGCTCATACCACCACGCAACTTATCTAGACTATTTTTTCGGCTAATGTCATAACCTTACGACTTCTCTTCACTATTACTTGCAGATGCTTTAGGTTTTGGTGCCATACTGCTGTCTAAGGGTAATAGCAAAACAACGACAAAATACGACAAAAACAATCCAACACTTCACTGAACTTAACGCGATAGCGGGACTGGAGACAAAGGGTGATGCGAGGGGTGACGCAAAGATGCGGGAGTGTTGGAGAGTGTAGGAGATAACACTAGAGCGCGCATTGGCACGCGTACAGTACTACTGTATTAGAGCGTGTTTGGCGGACCGTGTATAATCAAATTTTCCGTTTTCGGCAAATAATTGTTCGCATTTATTTTTCCGTGTATAAGCAAATTCGCGCTGGACGAGGGTTTACGTATATAGAGTATATACGAGGGCATGCTGAAAAGTAATGCCTCCTATTTTTTTCTCCAAAACAGGTTCACGTAGCTGGATAAACTGAAGTGCAGTCAATATACGAGTACATATATGTTCTTCCCTCCCATTGTCGCAAAGTTTTTTTAGATCTGTCACCAGAAGTCTCAGAAGTACGTCAGTCAACATGGCGGACGGTGACAACACACTGTCGGTGCGGTTAAAACACGTGCAGTTATCGAGTTTCTGACTGCAGAAAACATTCCTCCTATCGGCATTCACCGACGAATGAAAGCTGTGTTTGGTGATGATTGTGTAGACGTGAATACTGTTCGCCGTTGCGCTAAGCGTGTGGCTGATGCAGACATTGGAGATGCCAAATTGCATGATGAACCACGTAGCGGGAGACTGCAAACAACAACTGACGAGGATCACCAACAACGCGCCGATGAGATGATCAAACAGAATCGGCGCATATATCAGCAAACACTAGCTACTAATCTTGGCATTTCACATGAGCGGTGCGGGCTATTGTTGCTAATCTTGGGTACCGAAAAGTGTGTGCACGATGGGTTCCCAGAATGTTGACTGATGCAATGAACGAGAGGCGGATTGAAGTTTCCAGAGAGTTGTTGTTGTGACATGAACGTGAAAGCAACGAATTCTTATGCAGCACTGTGACTGGAGATGAAAACTGGGTGCACTATTACGACACAGAAAGTGAGAGACAGTCAATGGAATACCGCCACAAAGGTTCACCAGGACCAAAAAGTTCAAAACCCAAGCGTCTGCCGGAAAACTCATGCTTACTGTTTTCTTGGACGTTAATGGTGTTGACCATTTAGAATTAGTGCCAACTGGTACCACCATTAACTGTGCGCTACATTGAAACTCTGGTGAGATTGAAGGCACGGATTCGAAAAGTTTGCCCCGACATTCAGATGGTTCTCCTCCAGCATGACAATGCGCGACCTCACACGAGTGCACTAACGACTGAAGCAATTCGCTGCCTTAGTTTCACTCTCTTGGACCAACTATCATACAGCCCAAACCTGGCTCCATCAGATTTCCACGTATCCCCTAAACTTAAGGAACATCTTCGAGGACGCCGTTTCTCTTTGGACGTTGAAGTCGAAACAGCTGTGAGGAATTGGTTCCGTCAACAAGACACAGATATCTATCGTGACGGCATCACGAAACTGCTTGAACGTTGGCGGAAGTGTGTGGACCGCAGAGTTGATTATGTTGAGAAGTAACTATGTCAAACTGAAGAATAAAGTTCAATGTGGGTATCTGCTGTTGTTTCATTGTAATAGTATCATCCCGTTTCAGAATTATAAATTAAGAGACATTTTTTTCAGCACTCCCTCGTGTGTATATATTATATATATATATATATAATATATATATATGTATGTGTGTGTGTGTGTGTGTGTGTGTGTGATGGGGTATGCAAATATGTGGTGGGAAAATTTGGGGAGTGCCAAGAGGAAGCCTGATAAGAAAAAAATTTGTGTATATATGCCTTTGGTAACCTTTGGTTTCCTTCCGCCCGAATTATTCATTCTGATGAACGTCAAGCTTTTCACTCCACCTTAGACCTACAGTTTAATGTGGAATCCGAACCACGCCCCACCAGCAGCCCAGCGTCTTAACCACTAGGCTACTCAGGGTACCCATTTACCTACCAACCAATTTCTTTATTGGATGAACAGCTGGGTTTTGGCTGCCGTCACGGGTCTCGATCACGGGGCCGATGGATTCGTAGTCAGCGACGCTAACCACTACACCACCGAGGCGCATGGGAGGCGTTTGGGAGATTATTTCATTTTCCTTCCCAATTACGCTATGAAGATTGCGGTCGAGGGTTCGATTACCGATGAGGTTAGGCTAGGTTATTCTTGGGGAAGCTTGAAAAATGAGGTTAGGTAATGGAAAAACGAATTACCTACTACAAATTTTAAGATCGGGAGTTTGATTTCCGATGGTGCAATATCATTGTTATATCAAAGACACTGGATTGAATCGTGGCCGCTAAAGTTCATAGTATGATGTCAGACAGACAAACACACACACACACACACACTGTATGTATATACTGTATGTATATATACACAAAAATTTCTGTTTTACTTACTTTTCTTATGAGGCTCCCCTTGGCACTCTTCCAATTTCCCCCAATTTCTCTCTCCACATACACATATTTGCATCTCCCATGCACATAATACACACACATACACACATACACACACACACACACACACACACATATATATATAATATATATATATATATATATATATATGTATATATATATATATATATATGTGTGTGTGTGTGTGTGTGTGTGTGTGTGTGTAGACATATAATGTAGATATATATATAACAAATATTTTTATATCTTTTAAAATGATTGGCTCTAAATTCATAGTATGACGTCAGACGCATATACAGTCTAGGGTGGTCCACTTTTCAATTTTTTTTTAAAAGTATAGGTTATCGTAGTTTTTCCCATTATTTGGCACTATACTAGCACATTGGTACCATTTTTACAAAAATTGATCAATATTTAGGGGTCTCGCATCGACCTTGAAATTACGAGTTTTTTTTTTTTTTAAATGCGTACTTTTTAACATTTTACTGAATCAATGTGCTAGTATAGTGCCAAATAATGGGAAAAACCACGATCACCTATACTTTTCAAAAAAATAAGCAAATAGCAGACAAATAAGGAAGAAAGAAACAATAACTTAAACAATCACTTTGCATTGTATTGACCACTATCACACGTCACTGGCTGCAACGTTGTCCCTCTGTGCTATGTCATCGTGGCGAGTGATGACTTCTTGAAGTCGCCGAGCTCTTTCCGGTTCTTTTCCACCACTTGCAGAAGATCCTGCAGCTGTGCCTCGTCCTTTGTGACCGTGTTCGCATAGTCTTGTATCAGTTGGACTCCTCTTTCAGCGACGTCATTGGTGACCTGGAGATTAGAGATCACATCCTTCAGACGACAAAAGTCCTCGTTCTCGTCCCACTTATCAGTTGGCAGGGTGAGCCGAAACCCATACATCTCAGACCTGCAAATAAGAACCAGGAGGATCGTCGATCAGGTCGGGGAGTAGCGTCATCTCGTCGACTGAGACGTTCTCGTATGTGAAGTCTTTGGTACAGGGAGGTGGGACAGCTTCTCTGCTATCTGTTGCTTCACAGTGCCACCCACCTTGTTGCTGCATAGAGCGAAGATGACGGTCTAGGCTCAGTATACCAGAAGTGCCGCCTCATCACTGCCAGTGACGCTTCTGCCACCTCGCGCGTCCACTGCCCTATACCTCAGAAAACGCTGGTATAGTACCAGGTCATTCAACGGCGCAGCAGCTGCTACAGGGGCCGCCAAACAAGCTGGTACGTACAGAAGAGCGATGAACACCACATCCTGTGCAGTTTGTCGACCAGCTCGGCGTCGAGCTCCAGCTGCCTACTGAACATCAGCAGTTTGTGTAGTAGATGACCTGGAACAGAATAGGCCCATTGTAAGTAAGACAGGGTTTATTGTTACCAATTACTTTGTTTGCGTTATAATGAAATGTTTATCTTTGAATAACATTTAAACTTATCTCTAAATTTTTTGTTTGAAAATACTAACTTTAGCCATCCATCTTGCGTGGTGGTAGGCTCCTGGGCGCATGAGGTGAATGCCACGGCGTGGTTGTGTCCCGAGTACCAGGAGCGTGATCTCTGCCACTTCCCGGTAATCGTCTCTGACGAACCAGAAGCTGTGCTCAGGAAGCTGACCGCCGCGTCCCGGAGTTCTATTAGCCACGTCTCTCCGCCAGATTCTCGACCTGCAGCTTGCAGTAGGTTGAGAGATCGAGCTCGTCCCATCTTCAAAAATAATAACAGAAAAATTGTGTGAGAAATCTGAAGTTTGTTGGCAATTTGCTACCACTGATGGAGGACGACGGTTGGCCACTAAAAAAATTCCGAGGCCGATCTTAGAGAAGGTAGCGATGTTATTTTCGCCTTTCCTTTTGATGACTCTCTATTTGTAGCTTCAAGAGTTCTTCCACCTTTAAACCGTTAGTCGTATGACATTGGCAGGCACACCAAACGACTTCTCTCATTAAGAGGATTCAGAAAAACATCCCTACTTAATGATTTATCTTGATTCAGTAAAAGTTAAAAAGTACGCATTTTAAAAAAAAAACTAGTAATTTCAAGGTCGATGCGAGACCCCTAAATATTGATCAATTTTTGTAAAAATGGTACCAATGTGCTAGTATAGTGCCAAATAATGGGAAAAACCACGATCACCTATACTTTTCAAAAAAAATTGAAAAGTGGGCCACCCTAATATACACATACTGTATAAATATTTTTGGTTTTACTTTTATTTTTTTCTTATCAGGCTCCTCCCTGACACTCCTCCATCCCCTTATCTTATGACCCTTACCTTATCATACCCCTCCGGCCTTTGAGAAATTAAAGCGTCTGGGTTTTCCCATTTTCCCCTCTTTTCTCCTCACCTCTCCCCCTTTCCCTCTCTTTTCCACTCACTGGCACTGGTACTGGCACGCCCCACCCCTCTCACCAAACGAGTGCTTACTACTGAACTTCTTAATAAATGATGTTTGTATTTATCTATTTATCCATCAACAGCCATTGTCTATAGAAAGTAAAGATAAGGGATAATGAGAATATAATGTTAATTATATTATTTTATTGTGTTTTTAAAATATAATTTAATTTTGTACATTCTTCCTTTTAGCTGAATCACTTTTAAGACTCTCCTGAGCATACTGTCCTTTCTTCTATTAGTTTCAAGTGTAGCTCATTTGTTGACGAACATTTGTTGTTGCCGACACTTATGCCCAAAACTGTTCATAAATGCTAGAGTTCGGGTCAAGAAACTGAGAAGGACCAGTAGATAAATTATACAGTACTTCATTAAAGTCAAATCTCTTTTTTGCCAGCATGTGAAGTGTGACATGCGATCTTGTTGGAGTATCACTTCATTTTCATTGAGATTGGGATATAATTTTTCCATGGAATGCTTCAGAACTTTATCTAACATGTTTGTACAAGTCTGGGAGTTCATTCTGGTATCATAAAACAGTTTTCCACTCCTGCAGATGCCATACAACCCCACACCGTGATTCTTCCACCTCTGTTTTACTGTTGGGATTACGTAGGCAGGATGCTAGGCTTCACCTCCCCTCCTAACAAACAGATCCAGATCCAGCTTCAAGTGATCGAACATTTGTGATAAAAACAATAATTAAGGTGTACCAGGTAACCTCCTACTCGTATATTACGTATCACATTACGTATCACATGAAAATGGTAATGGCTATCATGGTAATGGTCTTTTCGCTCACTTAAAAATTATTTTCATCGGGCCAAAGTCACCTTTGACCAATCATTGGGAGTTCAGTTTTTACTTCCTCCTGGGTTTGCAGGATTTCAGGCCACATTCTTTTAGCTTCCACATAACGGTTCGCTCTGAAACATTAACTGGATCCAATTGCCTTTTGCACATCGTAAGAAAGATCAGATTTTTTTACAATCTTTCTATTACTACGACACTTGCTAGTATAGTAGTATACAGTTTTGTTTTTTGGCACAGTTTCAAAGTGGTTTAGGACGCATTTAAGTTTTTCTTCAATAGAAACTTGGCTGAAACCATGGAAGGAGAAAAACTGCATCTCTGCTCTTTCTCCTTCTCTTATTTCTATTAATAAACGTATTAATTAACTTTATGTCACAATCAGATAGAGTCCTTGACATTCACTTTAATCGCTGTGAAATAGAATACAAATTAAAACGTTTTTCCGATTTTTATCTTTATTCTTAAAGAATTATAATTGGTACTGACCAGTTTTCAAAGAATTTAATCGTCCCTCCGCCCCTACTTTTTTTTTTTGAAAGAAGACGAATTACTTTTAGTACATTTTTAATATATTTTTACACTGTGTATATATATCAAACTTAACAGTGCCTACTGTGTCTAATACTTTGGCCAAGTGTAATGTATGGAATTAGGAGCTGAAATTAATAATGATTAATTCAAATAACTGGAACCGTTGTCAGGGAGGAACAGCCTACCAATCACAAAGGCGGTTTTGGGAGGCTGCGAGTCTAAGAGAATTCGAAATGGTCTACTGGCCAGTCTCTCACTGGAACTTATAATGAGTATAGGTGCCTGTTTTTTAAAAATGTAGTTTCATGAATACATTTGTTTAGTATTGGCTTAAGTTCTTTCCCTGGGATATGCTGTAAAAATATGTATTCACGCTGTCTTTTCTTCGTTCATTATCCTTGTGAAAATTAAATAAATAAGTTAAATAGAGTAAAACGTCATCATTTTGATATTCATTTCGTTTCAAAATGGCCGCATTGCATGTCCATTGTCTTACTTCAGATGCCCGACCACGTCTTACATATAGAATTCAGAATATGAGTAGAAAAGACTACAAATTAAGTTAAATAAAGAAATTAAAACAATAAGTAAAACAAATCATGACACAAGGAGATAATATATATATATATATATATATATATATATATATATATATATATATATATATATATATATATATATATATATATATATATATATATATTATATAACGGGTGTGCCATAAAAATGGGTACATTTTAAAAAGGCTATAAAATCAACATTTGTCATTTAATTTTAATAAAACTTCTACACAATAAAACGTATGTATTTATCTATATGCAAACAAGTTTTCAGACTAAAATATCAAATAATTCAAATTCTATCAACATTTAACGAAAGAGTATGATTTTTCTACTTAACATGCAAAAATTATTAAACCTTTTTAATAATTTTTAACGTAAAATTTACCTGAAATTATTAAAAAAATTGTTCGAAATGCTTTCCTTCCATTTCAATAATTTTTTTTTATTCTTGGCCGGAATATGGAAGAACTTAAGCAGAACGAGTCTACAGGACTAGGATAAAAGATGTCGCTCATTTATGCGAGATCATCATTCAAAAATGGGAAGAGCTTCCACAGGAACAAGTAAATCGAGCCATAGATGAATTCCGGCCAAGAAATAAAAACAGTTATTGAAATGGAAGGAAAGCATTTCGAACAATTTTTTAATAATTTCAGGTAAATTTTACGTTAAAAATTATTTTATAAAAAATATTAAAAAGGTTTAATAATTTTTGCATGTTAAGTAGAAAAATCAGACTCTTTCGTTTAAATGTTGATAGAATTGAATTATTTGATATTTTAGTCTGAAAAACTTGTTTGGATATAGATAAATACATAGTATTATTGTGTAGAAGTTTTAAAATTAAATGACAAATGTTGATTTTATAGCCTTTTTAAAATGTACTCTTTATGGCACACCCGTATAATATATATATAATATATATATATAATATATATATATATATATATATATATATATATATATATATATTATATATATATATATATATATATATATATATATATATATATATATATATATATACAGTATATTAAGTAGGTGTATATGATTTCATAAAGGCAAATCTTGTAATAGGGTTTGTGTACCTTCACAAATCACAGTGCGTGTAAATTGTTTCATGGTAAACGACAAATGCTAAATTATTGTTTCGGCCGTGGTCTAATGCTGCACAACTCAATTAAGGCGAAGAGATGTTGCGACAAAGCGAACTTATTTGACTTGTGAAACACTGTCTCATTTTTGTCTCAGTCTTGCATCCTCATCTCTCTCTCTCTCTCTCTCTCTCTCTCTCTCTCTCTGTTTTCCACTTTACACACAGATAGATTATTATTTTTTCACAAAAATATATTTATTATTTTTCACAAAAATATATTTATTATTTTTTCACAAAAAATATATTTATTTTACATTTCCACATCACGATCATTCTTTTTTTTTTTCTTTCTGTCTCCTTTGTTCACTCTCACTTCCACTTCCACTCTCCCTCTCTCTCGCCTGCTCTTCTCTCTAGCAAGTCCCTTTTTTGAGTTGGTATCTTCCCCAATTCTTATTGTCCAGTTTTGTAAAAATAAATGAAGTCGAAATTAACACACTTTGTAGAGAATTCTCAAAGGGTTTCGTTCAGTTAAGGATCCAAATGAAGGATGGATAAAGTAAAAAGTATGAAATAAAATGGAAATAATATATTTCGAATCCTCGAAGAAAGTAGGAAATTTAATTTGGGAAATCGAAAAATTTTGAGTTATTAGTTTATATTGTATTTGTGGGGCTCTCTCGGTCCCCTTTTGGGGCATTCCCGCCTAATTCTTTGTCCGGAATAAGAAATCCCAAGTTGAGAATCTCTAATAAAAGTGACACTCTTCTCTAATCGACCTATCTATTCCCATTCTTGTCTTGTTGCTTTCTTGGATTCCCCACTTTCAGTTACATTAGGCTACAAGCGAGGTACAGTTACAGCTGAATAAGTTAAGTTAAATTAGGTTATATACATTAGGTTAGGTAGGTAAGATAAGGAAATCTCGCTTCGAACATTCTCACTTTCCAACTGCGATTAACAAAGTGAATTCGTGATGTAAAAATTAATCCTTACATATTTAGGTTGGCGCACTTTATAAAAACATATAATAATAATAATAATAATAATAATATAATACCATCTACAGATCTACAGAAGCTAAAGCTAACAAAGACCATAAGATCCACTTAAGATTAGCCGAGAGAAAGAAGAGAATAAGGTGTTAAGTAAATAGCAAAAACCTATCATTCGTGAGTTAACATTCATTCAGAAAAAAGAGAGAGAAAGGCTCATCATCATCATCCGCCGGCCATTGCCGACAAGTCGGAAAAATAGTCGAAGAGAATAGGAAAGGGGTGAAAGATGAAAGTAGTAAAATAAGAACGCTTACAAGTCATGCAAACAGTTTTAACTCAACACTATCATACATGCAAACTACAGACATGCAAGGAAAGAAGATAAGAAAAGACAAAAAAAAAGTATGAAGAGGATAACAAAAAGTGGGTTAGTTTATGCTAAGAGCTACATCTAAGTCGTGTTAGTCTAATTTTTTTAATATAATTTATTGCTGGCATATCACACGCGGCATGTCACAAGCTGGCATTAATCATCAACGACTCAAACCTTGACCATTACCCCAGAGCTCCTGTTGCTAATTTTGTTTCATTATTTTAGCGTTAATATTTTTAAAATGCCTCTAAACATATTAACCTGTAGAGTTCATGATGGACGGGGGAAGGTTATTCCATTTATCAATTACTTAAACGTAAAAACGTTTTAGTGATGTTAGTAATGAAACGTCTGCCACGTAATTTAAATCCGTTATACGAGTATGCTATTATCGAAAATGAACAATTTGTCAAAATTACGTTATCGATTTTATTAACGATTTCGAAAACTTCAATAAGCTTCCTCCTTAATCTCCATTTCAAGTGACTGCAAATAACTCTTTATTCCTATCTCGTAAGATTTGTTGCGTAGTGACGGAATTAGTTTGTGGCGCGTCGCTGAACCCTTTCCAACCTATCAATATCCTCACGCAAATACGGGCACACAAAAACTGAACGGCATAGTCTAAGTGAGAGCCAGACTAGGGACTTGTAAAGGGCAATATAATATTCTTCGATAAATTTGAAATACGCGCTCTGAAGCCTAACATCCTATTAGCTTTTGCGCAAGACTCCAGGCACTGATTCTTAACTTTTAAATCCTTAGATACGCGTACGCCTAAATCTACTTCCTCGTCAATGTTCGCTAACTGTCTATCATCCATCATGTACAATTAGGGTGGAGCGAAAAATACCTTTTTTCTAGTATGAAGTTCTAATAGTGATTAGAAGTTGCATTTAGTGGACGATATATACCTTCCAAAATATGAGTTCATTTGTTTAATATTTTCAGCTGCCACTAGGGGGCTAAAGTTAACACAATTTTGGGTAAAAAGGAAAAAAATGCTTCTATTTTAGGTTTATCAAACTATTATAAAATCTTATCTTAGAATTATCTAATAGTTTGATTAAGATTCTTAAATGATAAGAATTCGTTTTGTAAAAATGCCTTTTCATATGCTTAATATCTTCAGCTGCCACAAGAGGGCTGAAGTTAACTTAAAAATGACAATTAAGTATGATTCTGTATTTACTTGAAAAAGGGAACAGTAATAAATTAGGATGTCTCTCCTCCTTTATACTGGCTTGAGACAGTTAAGAAACGTTATTTCGTGCCTTAGCGGAGTTACCACCCTTTCCCCAACAACCACCCTCTAGAAAGGGTTCTTGCTGAAGACTATTTAGTAATTTGCTTTTGTGTAAAATTTTGGCTGTTTTTTCCTTGATTCTAATGTAGCACGAATCCAACCGTCTCTGTTTGTAGGTCCGCAGACTGATCCAGCAGCGTCTGTAACGAGCTTGACGCATCTCTCTACGGCTTGTGTATGACATGAAACTGAAATAATTCTGAATGAAGAGTAGTACCATGTTTGATGCATGATTCAATATCATCAAGAGAAACACTTTGGTTATCGGTGGTTCTGCTATCTGAAAATCTTGCCACATAATGAGATCTGTATAGTCTTTGGCCTAAAAATTTATTTCTGGCACCTTAAAATACCTGATAACATCTGTTTCTTGAATGCATGCCCTTGCTTTTATGATACGCCTAAATCCCAACTGACGCACATGCTCCCTTTCATCAGCTATCATTGCAATGAGAATGTTTTCTTGATTTGCGTAATATGCATTTCGCTGAATGACTGAGTCATGTACTCTCCTAAGCTCTTCACGGAGATACCGGCTTCTTGCAATCATATGCCACATATGTTAGCACCATATTGGCATAATGGTTTACGCTTTATCTGAAACCACATTGGTGCGTATACCCTAACAATGAAAGTAGCTAATTCTTGTAAATTGCCTGAAGGATTCTCTGTGCTTGCATATAACCGCAGAGTCCTGTTTGCTGTGGTGCGCCACTTGAATGTGATATTGCCTGGACTCTTATGACTAAGACTCTTTGAGAATGTTCCACTTGATATAGCCTTGTGAATTTCAAGAAGGTATTTCTGGTCAGTACTTATGTCATCTACATCAACTTCACACATGTCCTCTTGAATTTCAATGGGTTTGAAGTTAACTATGGGAAGCTTTTCAGAGTCTGAAAGTGCTCGGCCAATTTCTCCTGAAAATGCTCTTGGTCCAGTAGTGGTACCATCCAAGTGATGAAACAGATGGCGCAATGGAAGTTCATTAAGGTGTAAAAGGCATATCAGCCACTGCAATGGCTTATTAAAGGCTTCTTCCAGTAATCTTATTGTGCCTCCAATACTACCAGTGTTAACCAGTCGAATCACAGCCAACTGCAACGATGTTCCCTATATCAACATTCCTTTCTTTCAAGCAATTCACTAGCGCTGTGCAAATGTATTAGCTTTGCCACTGGAAGGTGTCACATGTGCAAAGTACAGAGAGTGTGGTTCAGATATTATGCTGATATGCTCTTCGCGTTTGGTTCTTTGGTGGTTAGAGCCATCACTCTCCTGGACTTGAATCATTGTTTTATCCTTTCTGCCATCAAAGTATAATCCCCGCATGGTTTTTGGCTCTCCTATCTGTTGTAGTTCCTTTCTCTGTTTTTGTCTTTCACGTCTTAGCTTACTTCTGTCTATAATATTCCCTTTGTCTTCGGGGTAGTAACAATTTTAAGATCTGCCAATACTGCAGAAGCAATAGCAGCCCCAGCTCTGTCCGACATTTTAAATCTATCACAAGTAATTGCTAATGAAGGCAGTGGCTCACGCATCTGTTGTTCTGATATTATATATTGAGTCGAGGTTGTATCTTCCTCATTATCTTCAGATATCTCTTCTAGTTGTTGAAGTTCACTTGTCTCTGTTTCGATTTGTAAGTTGGACGTATTGGTTATAGCAGCACTAGTTGTTTGTGAGGATTCCAGACGTGCTTTTTCCATTTCCTTTCGATGTTCTCTTGCTTGTAATCGTCTTGTGTGTGCTATGTCAATGCCTCCTATCACCATTATTTTGCGTGTTCGTTGGTCATTTAAAAAATCCTGCTCTTTTGGAGGGACTTTCTTACTCTTTTCACATGAGCATCTCCTAAACTCCTTACATTTGCAGGTGCAGATGTCAAACAAAGTGCATTTTGAAGAGTTTTCAAATTCTTGAAGCTGATTTTTGTACTTAGGCTGATCCTTGCGTGACTTGTATGGCTTTAATAAGGACCTGTATTTATCATGGTACACTCGCATCATCTGTAAAACGCGTGTATGTGAAACTATTGGCAAAGAGGCCTTCTTCCAAATATTTTCTACCTTTTTGGAAACTGCCTCTGCTATTTCAGAAAATGAAGGCTCCTTGTTATTCATCTGCTCCTTCACTAAATGTTTTGTGAACAGGTAATCTTTCATAATGCAGTTATAAGTTGGTAGTTGCATATCACTCATCTCACAAGGTACTTCAAATATGACACACTTCATATGTTCTCTAGTGAAATGTTTATATTTAGTATTTGAGGCCATAATATTTATAAGAAAAATTCACAATCACCAAATATCCTGTAACATCAAAACATTATATAATTATATATATAATATATTTTATAAGTATATATAAATATTATATAAATAAACTAAAATTATGTAATACATTATAACAAGCATTTATAATAAAATCAATATTATCTCTATATAAATCACTTTAAAATAAAGTTTTATAATATTCCGATCATATTAAAAAACTCTCCGATCAACTGAGCGACTAGGCCTACTACCTAAGAAGACAAGTGTTAACACACTGTTCTAATGACTCACAGAAAGAAATTCCTTCACACCAAAACCCTCCCCCACAACATTCAGTGTAGTCTCAACATGACTCAGTTACTCTAAATTGTGTTAAATTCAGCTCTCTTGTGGCAGCTGAAGATATTAAGCATATGAAAAGGCATTTTTACAAAACGAATTCCTATCATTTAAGAATCTAATCAAACTATTAGATAATTCTAAGATAATATTTTATAATAGTTTGACAAACCTAAAATAGAAGCATTTTTTCCTTTTACACAAAATTGTGTTAACTTTAACCCCCTGGTGGCAGCTGAAAATTTTAAACAAATTAACTCATATTTTGGCAGACATATTCGTCCACTAAATGCAACTTTTAATCACTATTAGAACTTCATACTAGAAAAAAAGTATTTTTCGCTCCACCCTAAATTGTACATATAATTGTTGTTACGAGAACCTATATGCAAAACTTTACATTTATCTACGTTAAATTGCATCTGCCACTTATCCGTCCAATCCATAATCCTATTTACATCGTCTTGGAGCCTATTTCTATCGTCCACGTTAAGAACTTTACCGCCTATTTTAGTATCGTCCGCGAATTTTGACACGTTACTGGTGAAGCTTACATCTATGTCGTTAATGTAGATTACGAATAGCAATGGACCTAACACTGAACCCTGACGGACACCGCTACCTACATCCAACCACCTCGATTCACTACCATTAACAACGACCCTCTGTTTCCTGGCACGAAACCATTCCTCTAACCAGTTAGCTACCTGACCGCGTATACCGTGCGCTTTAACCTTCGCAATTAATCTTCTATGCGGAACTGTATCGAACGCTTTTTTAAACTCTAAATAAATAGCATCAGCCGCTCTATGCCTATCGTATTCGCGCAATATTTCGTTATAAAATTCTAACAAATTAGTTAAACAAGATTTATGGCGCCGAAACCCATGCTGACTACTATTAATCAAATCGCGACTTTCTAAGTGATCGTCGATACGATCCCTAACTACGGATTCCAAAAGTTTACCGACAATTGACGTTAAGCTAATAGGATTATAATTGCTAGCTACTGTGCAGTCCCCTTTTTAAAAAATGTGCGTAACGTTAGCTAATTTGAAGTCTTCAGGAATAATCCCCGCTTCCAATGACTTATTAAAATTTTTTGTTAAGGGCCTACGATAACGTCTTTCAAATCTTTCAAATGTCTAGGACAGTGGTACTCATTGCGCGGCTCGCGAGCCGCCACTTAGGCCATCACGAGCCGCGCAATGAGTACCACTGGTCTCGGATAAAGCGCGTCAGGGCTTGGAGCCTTGCTAACTTTTAGCTTATCGATATAATGCGCAATCTCACTCTCGTAAGCAGTTATTTCATTCAAAATAGTCTCGCTACGAAATGGAACGATATCGTCCACGTCGGGGACATTATTTACGTCTTCTACGGTAAAAACTGTCGCAAAAAAGTTGTTAAAAATACCCACCATCGCCTTAGCGTCAGAAGCCAAAGCGCCGTTAGCGTCCACTAGAGGGCCTATGTTATCTTTTATCGGCTTACGATTATTGACGTAGTCAAAAAACTTTTTCGGATTATATTTACTATCCGCAGCTACAAGTATCTCGAAATTACGCTTAGCATTCCTAAAAGATCTTTTAATTTGACGTCTAAGCTTGATATATCTATTAAAGTTAGCTACCGGGCCATTGCACTTATTAAGACTATACGCTCTGGTACGCTCGTTTATGAACTCACCTATTTCCTTAGTCCGCCACTTGGGTCTAACATGATTACTAGCGTGCTTGTTACCTACGCCCAGTGGTGGGCACAGCTAACCGAAAAGTTAGCTTCGATAACCGCTGAACCGCTAACTCAAAACTTAACTTCGATAACGCTAAACCGATAAACCGATAAAAAATTTAGCGGAAGCTAACGATTACCACTAACCACTAACTTTTATTATATGAATTTAGCTTCGGTTTGGTTTTTTGGCTCTAAAACCCATAAAGAGAGCTGAAATTTTAATATGTTGCAGCTTAGACATAGAGCTTTTCAAAAAGGTATAGCATGCCAAGATCAGATGATGATCAAGGTGTACATAAATAATTAAATGAACAAATGAAATTAAACATTAGTTTACACTCAACATACAGTTTATTTACAGTACAAAAAGTATTAAACGAATCAAAAATATTAAGAAATAAAAATACACATAAAAAATAACTAATAATCTAATAATGCATTCACTCTGGCTTGGCCTCCTGCTCCTTCTCCATCGCCTCGACGTGATGCTGGTTGCCCTTCATGAACATCAGCCTCTCAAAGTTGGCATCTGACAGGGTGGATCTCTTGGCGCGCAAGATGTCCTTGCCTATGGAGAACAGGCGCTCAACTGCAGCACTGGATGGGATGGCTGTGTTGTACTTGATGAACAGGTCGATCAACACTTGCTCACCCAAGAAGGCGACGTCAGTCAGGACCTCCTTCGAGCCGGCCTCCAGCCAGGTCTTCACCAAGATCTGTGCCTTGGACTTCAGTGACCTGTGGCTCCTGCTCACCTGGGGCTGAGTGATGCTGCTGAAGAAGTCATCTTCCTCATCCTCATTGCTGGTGGTGCAGCTGGTGGTGCAGCTGGTGCTGCTGCCCTCCTCAATGGTCTCCCTCAGGGCTGTCTCCACGCCGGTCTCCATGGCCTTCTTTACCCTGCTGAGCTGGCTGTGATTATGCTTCTCCAGCCAGCGGTAGCATGTTGCAGACGAACAGGTCCACAATCCTTGTGTCCACCACAGACTGACGGACGCCAGTGCCAGCAGCTGATTGGCCAAACGCCTCACCAATGGTGGGCTGGCGTATTTTCTTTGCAGGTGGCTGCGACGACTGGCTGCTGCTCCTGCTACTGGCACTGCTACCAGAAGATTGCTTGTGTTTCCCACGGGAAGAGCCGGCCTTGATCCTCTCCTCAAACTGGATGGCATGCGCTGGGTGGTTCCTCTTGACATGTGACTTCAAGTTGTAGAGGCTCGACGCGTGTCCCTTGATGGTGGTCTCCTTGGGCTGGCACAAGACGCACCGGAAGTACAAGAGGTTGGCGTTTCTCTTATCCCTTGACATAAAGACAAAGTAGTCCTCCAGGTGGGGCCACGGGTTCTGAGATCCTGGTTGGGCTGGTCCTGGCGGACCTGGCCATCAACAGGCCCAACATCCTCAGGCGGAACCAAAACGTCTTCACTTTCCATTGCAAAAACTTGTAGACTCGGTAAACTGACGAAAATATGCTTATGATAACGTACGCTGTCGCTGACACTGTAAGACTGTAACGTCGTAAGTGAACTGAACTGCAGAATTACACAACGCTGCTCAGCTGCTGCTGCGTCGACCAATCACGTCTTGTGTTTACACGTAGTCAGCCAATAGCGTGCCAGACTGACTGTTGCAGACACGCTCAGAACAGACTGGAACAAACATGTATGATTTTAGGGTTAGCGGACTTAAAGTTAGCGGAAACGCTAATCCGCTAACGGAAAAGTTAGCTTCGCTAATTAACGGTTAGCGGATTAGCGGAACCGTGCCCACCACTGCCTACGCCGAATAAACTCCCGGAGGAAGTGTAGTTTACGTCCCCGTGACGCAAAAGGGGACACAAACTACACTAGATCAAAGTTGGGGAACGTAAACTACTCTAGGATCTTTAGGAGACATTTTTTAAATGAATTCATCAAACAAAACGTTAAAACTAACGAAAATATTACGACTTAACCTAACCAATCGTCACTATATATATCGGGTGGTCCGAAAAAAATGACGCATTTTTTAAAAATTAATATCTCAGTAACCCCCTTCCTTATCATGACAATTTTTATATGCAAGATACTTTCAAACTTCTTTTTTGAATGCAAGAAACGGAATTCTGATATCTTTTATAGTTTTCTCGCAATTAACAAAAGTAACAACATGGGTCAAAAAAACGAATATCATGAGAAAGGAAAAATTTAATCAGAAATTTAACTAATTAATTTACAGTAAATGATCGATTGGACCACCACTCTGTTGACACACTAATCTAAGTCTTTTCTTCCACACAAAAATAATACTTCTTACTTCATTAATGCCAATTTCTTGCCAAGATTCAAGTATTTACTTTTTAATTCTGATTCGGTGAATTTTTCTCGTCGACCTCGGTAAACCTTCTCTTTTAGTAACTCCCAAATTGAGTAGTCCATAGGATTACAATCTGGGCTTTGTGGTGGCCACTCATTTTTCGTTATTAATTTTGGTGTATTGCTAATCAGAAATGACTGTGTGGCGTAGCTTGTATGCGACGGTGCTCCATCTTGTTGAAATATGAAATCATTTTCTTGATACAGGCGACGACAATCCGGCAACAATTTTGTTCTTAAAAGTTCAATGTAATTTGCAGAATTCACCTTTGTCTTTTCAGTTTCAATAAAATGAACATCTGTCTTGCCATTCCAAGAGACCCCTGCAGATATCATAACCTTTTTGGAGAATCTTGACGTTTCATGATACAATCTGTTTATTGAAATGTCACACTTTTTACCACGCCCGTAGACAACATCATTTTGACGGTTTCGCGGAATTTCTAGAGTGAAATCTTTTTCATCCGTGAAGACTATCTTTTTAATATCAACGACAGAGAAATTATCAAGTAACTTTCTGCACCTTGTTTTTCTTTTATCCTTAACAGTATCACTTTTCTAGAAGATACTATTCTTTTGAAGGCTTTTAGTTTTTGTGCTTTAATTATTCGGTGTACAGAAGTCTTTCCAATATTCAAATGTTTAGCAATTGTTCTTTGTGACAAATGACTTCCTGGTTTATCTTCTTGAGAGCAGATTTTATCGTTGATGTAATCCACATTTTCTGGAACCGAAGCTGTTTTAGGTCTACCGCTTCCTGGTTTTCTGGCAGTACTTCCCGATTCGCGAATCTTCTTTAAGAGTCTTTCCACTGCACGCCTTTTCCACTTTTTGACGGGAAACTCTTGCAATAACCTTCCAGTCTTCCATCCTTTTTCACAGTAACAATTTTTAATGAGAATACGATCTTCCTCTGACAACATCATTAAGGGTACTGACGAATTGTTAAAAATAAAAATATCCACAATTTGACTTGTTCATTCCTGTAGAGTTTTGTAATAACTTGCAAAAATATCGCATGATATCGTATAAAAATGATATCGTATAAAAAACGGATATTATATTGCGATTTTTGTTTTTTTGACCCATGTTGTTACTTTTGTTAATTGCGAGAAAACTATAAAAGATATCAGAATTCCGTTTCTTGCATTCAAAAAAAGAAGTTTGAAAGTATCTTGCATATAAAAATTGTCATGATAAGGAAGGGGGTTACTGAGATATTAATTTTTAAAAAATGCGTCATTTTTTTCGGACCACCCGATATATATATAATATATATATATATATATATATATATATATATTTCAACTGCATAGAACACGCAGTATAATTAACGTAAAGAACGACGCTTGTATAGGAGACATTCCGCGCAAGATGAGGAGGGAGAACGAACAAATGAAAAAATGAGGTAACCACGAGGGAATCGAACCCGGGATCTTCCGATTGCCGGAAGTGGTTATCATATCTGACCGGCAATCGGAAGATCCCGGGTTCGATTCCCGGGTGGTTAGTGGTTACCTCATTTTTCATTTGTTCGTTCTTCCTCCTCATCTTGCGCGGAATGTCTCCTATACAAGCGTCGTTCTTTACGTTGATATATATATATATATATATATATATATATATATATATATACATACACACACACACATTGACGATTGGTTAAGTTAAGTCGTAATATTTTCGTTAGTTTTAACGTTTTATTTGATTAGGTTTCGTTAGTTAGCCTTATAAGCCTTATAAGGCTATCACGACTTAACCAACCAATCGTTAGGTCAACTGTACGTCCTTGACGATTGGTTAAGTCGCGATATTTTCGTTAATTCGCTTTAAAGGCTAACTAACGAAGGCTGGGGGCCCTAATCTTCAGGTGATTCAAACTCCCTTTCGATATTCAAAAAAATTTCGTTAGACACCTCCCAATGAAAATTTGCCTCATTACCCATAAATAAATTATCCCAGTCCACTACGCTCATCCTATCCGCAAAAATATCAAAATTAACCCTCCGAAAATCAGGGACTTCTATTACGTTACTATCCTTAGTGTTTTCTATCAATAACTTAAACCTAATAATTTGGTGATCACTAAATCCCAAACTCTCACCATCTGTCGTAAAAATTATCTTCCATGAACTCAATCAGTCTCAAACCCTCATCATTACCAGTAAAAGTCTCGTAATTAATGTTAGAGTAGTTAAAGTTTCCGACAACTATACTATCCCGATTATTAATAAAGTTACCAAGAAGTGTGTAAAATCTAGTATCGATATCGAGGGGTTGAACGGGAGGTCTATAAACAACAACGAAATTAAAGCTAATACTACGCGCCCTAACTTCAACGCATATCGCATTAATTGCTGCCGGAAAATCTATCTTAACCTCGATAGTCCTAAGGGAATTACGAATGTACCACAAAACGCTGCCACCAATCCTATGTAACCTATCATTAGTAAAAAGTTTAAAACCCGCTAGATCAAGTTCCCCAACCAGTCCCAAGTTACGGTATTTAACCACGTTTCGGGTATAGCAACTATATCGTAGTTCCTGGAATAAATTATCGCCTTAAATTCGTTCAATTTATTTCTAATACTACGCGCGTTACAATAAAAGACATTTAAATTATATTTTACCACGGATCAGCGTTTTAAACTATTTTTCACATCGGGCCGGCGTTTCCCGGACCCACAACGTTTAAAGAGGGCTTCGACCTATACAGCGTCGAACGTTCTCATCGATTAACCTACCTAGCTTAGCATTACCTATTTCATTGAAATGTACCCCATCTTTTATAAAAAGGCTAGGATCACTAAATTCTGACCACAGCTTTGCGAAGGGTACATTTTCCCGAGCACAAATCTCTTCTAGTTTAGTGTTAAAAAATATTGTTTTTGACGTAATCCTAAAATTTAAACCGTGCCTAGGGGTAATACCTAGAACTAAAGATCTATCTGACCTTGCCTTCAGGAACCTAATTAACCCCCTGTACCTCTTCAAAAGGTCAGACACTCTTGTATCGGGCCTATACGAGTTGTTGCCCTCTGCCATCGTCACCAACATCGAGTGACGGGAGGCAACATCAATCCTATCTACTTCGTCTCTAATTCTGTCAACCCTGGCCCCTGGTAGACAGACCCTCCTCCTCTTGGTTGGATTCCGTTCAACGAACTCCTTATTCATATGACGTACTAAGGAGTCCCCAATTAAAATCGTTTCCCCCTCGTTCACATCCCTATCCAACTGGGCGAAAGGGTTCGAAACCTCGATAGGGTAGGGGGGAGATTCCTATCACCTAACGTACGTGGCCTAGTCCACCCTTAATTACTCTAAATCCCTCCCCGTCTACTAATCTCTAACCTTCCCGATAAGCTACCGATACTAGAAACTTGGTTCCTAACTTCACCCTTCAACTTACTAACGTCTTCAACGTTAGTATAGGTTGGGCCTTCGTCAACTGAAAGCCTACCCTTGCCCTCATCAAGCGTTGCAAGTCTTTCCGTCACTTCGCTACACTACGTTTTAAATCGACTATCTCTTCGCTTAAATTACAAAAGAAACAAACCGATCTCTCGGTAATCGCCATAGGACCGCCGTTGTAATCTTTAAAATCAGTATACCACCGATTAACCCCACACCTAGCACACGACGCTTTCTACGACGGCATCGCGCAAGTTAAGGTAGTTAACGTTTATAACCGTCACAAGTTTAAATTAAATTAAGTCGGCACGCTATGAAAACTTCTAAATCGCTAAAAAACACTAATGTTCAGTTACTTAACTATAACAATGTGAACATAGACGCAAGTATATAAAATTCAGAGCTTTCCAACAGTAAATTTATCTGCAATATCCAAAAGTAGAAACAATATCAAAGAGCCCAGGGAATGCGTCCGCTCAGTAAGGAGTCTGGCTGACAAATCATAATGATGATTATGATGATGATTATTATTAATGATAATGATGATGATTATTAATGATAATGATGATGATTATTAATGATAATGATAATGACTTATTATCACAGCTACTTATTATCATAAGCTACTTTAAATAAAACCATATACCGTATATATTTATTGCGTTCATTTTCTACTCGTATTACTCATGATAATATTTTTTAAGATTATTATTTTTATTATTCATTTTGAATGAAGTGAAAAGGATTCCTTCTAACTTTTGCTGACAAAAAATGTATTATGCATTCTTAATAACGTTCCCAATTATAAGGATTTTAAAAAACATTTGCTTTTGTACGCTATAATGCGTATTGTATAGTAACAATGTCTAAACATCAGCTAGTTCTCGTAGCGCGTGGAAGGAGAAGCGGGAATGACAGTGGTTCGATCCCCGTGACGTTATACTTCATCGTAAGTAATGATAGTAATTACAGTCGTTGAGGAGAGCCAGAAAATGGCGCGGCGTTCAGGCGTTATCTCCTGGATTAATATTAACCAGCGCATCGGGAGTCGAACACTCGACCAGAGTGTTTTCACTTAGCTTATATGGATTCATCAGTAGTAGTAGTAGTAGTAGTAGTAGTAGTAGTTCATAAGAGCTGCAATAGGTGGAGCCAAACACTTTCGTGTATCACCAGAAAAACTCCCTCTCAACACTGAGAATTTCTACCATGCACACGACAAATTCCTGACCAAAACGAATTGCAAAATTAAATACTTTTCCCGCTGTCATCTGTGCAAGAAAGAAACCAGGAATATATGAACAGTGAAATATCTTACAGTATATTCACATACTCGAGAACCATAGATTCATTACAAGACAATTTATATTCTATACTTTCAAATGAATCATTTGATGAAGAGAAGTATCCTATATATAAGTTATCTATCAGATATAAAAAACACTTTTTGCTCATATAACAAGTAATGTTGGCTATAACTATCAAATAATGACCATTATCATGGTGTTACTGAAAGTAATTATATATATATATATATATATAATATAATATATATATATATATATATGTATGCAAAACCATCCCCACCAGGATTTGAACCCAGAACTTCCTGACTTGAAGGCGAAGTCACTACTGCCACTCTTATGAGGTAAAAGTTAATATAACGTGGTGAATATTACAACACCCGAGGAAAATACAGAACGATTTCGCTTCCAGAGGTGCTTTCTATATTAATTCCTCTGCTCTCGAGGAACTGGCAGCATTTCATTCAAAGCTCTGTTGTAACACTGAAGACCTACATATGACATATCATATATAGGCACGCACGATTTTGCATAATGCCAAAATCATGGTGAGAGCATTTTTTCGCGATGTAAAATCGTATTTACGTATGGTATTATATATATATATATATATATATATATATATATATATACACACACTGTAAGTTAGGGATTTAATAATAAAAATAATATAAAGCATATACGGTAATATAGTGAAGACACTAAAAGTCAGTTGCTATGTAAGTGAACCTTTAACGAAAGAGATGGACTGCACACGTAAAAAGGAAATCCCTCTCCCGTTATAGGTCGCACCTGGCACAGAATTGAAAGTCGGACACATGGCTTTTTGCTTAATTGTTTTCGTGGACAAAATGGTAAATGAATTGAAAAACTAACCCACGCAACAAACAAATATTCCAACGCGTTTTAGGAAGAATTATTTTACATTTTCGCGCGCGCGTGTGTGTGTGTGTGTGCGTGCGTGTGAAAATATAGCTTTTAAGGAATGTCAATCATCTTTTAAATGGTTTGAATAATGTTAGAAGATAATCTTAAAATAAATAAATAATAATAAAAAACAAAAATCATAATCCGATATTGATTGGACGTGAAAAAAAAAGTTCATTTGAAATGCTTCCACTCCATTTCATTTTCTCAAGCTGGAGAGTCATCGGCAAGACTGAGTGAGTATCAGACACTTTTTGTAAAAAACAGTACTTAGCATTCTCATTAATTTCAGCCAGACTGTATGTGCTGATTATATTATTGGTGGTATACATTGGGGAAACCAAACATATAGGTGGGACCCCATGTAATAATAACAATAATAATAGTAATAGTAATAGTAATAATAATAGTAATAGTAATAATTATTATTTTAAGTTTGTTAACACATTTGATTTAGGAAATAGCATATGTATCCTTTTCTTATATGAAGAGCATCATATACGTCACAAAATGTAATGTAAATATCAGAAGAGAGAGGCTGTTATTGAGAAGGTGGGAACCCCAGGGATTCGGACCCGAGTCGCGGGATATAAAAGGTATCGGAGCCACTACCTTTGACCTGGAGAAATAGCAAAACCGTCGCCTTTAACATCGTTTTGTAGCGAGAAAGAATAACATCTTCACTTCGGTACAGGAAATGTTTTTTAATGTAATTTAATATCTTATTGCTTTTTCACCATCGATGCACTGTTTGATGAACTTGATCAGAGAGAGGAATAAAGTGCTTTTCATCATTATACATTTTAATTGGCTTACAATAAAGCAAATGATTAAATGAGCTCATATTTAAAAGCAAATAAATAAAAATATTATGAATACCTGAAAATTTTATAATATGTAATTTAGTTTAATGGGGATAAAAATAATTCAGTTCCCCTTCTAATAAAGAAAAATTATTTTAACTAAATGAAATATGATACCTTTTCTTTCTTTGTTTTTAATAAAAATGTTTATTAAAAAAGTCTTTCTGTATTAAGTTATTGTTATCATGTTCCACGTTTTTATCGTGATAACGTCGATCAAAATGAATGCAGAAATTACAGTGCGGCGTCGTGCGGTTAAGAGAATCTTTCTTTTGCCTCGCAAGAGGATAACTGCAAAGTCATTATCCGTTGTCGCATTTTATCTTTTTATTTTTTCACGGGCTTTTACATTTTTTGTCATGGCGTTATTTTCCTTTGTGGTTCGAATCCCTGTAACTATACAACAGAAAAATCGTGATCATGAACCTTTAAAATTCTTTCCTTACTACTTATTATAAATATACAGTGCTACTTCTGGAGTGTATATATATATATTAATGTAAAGAACGACGCTTGTGTAGAAGAGCGTTCCGCACAAGATGAGGAGGGAGAACGAACAAATGAAAAATGAGGTACTACCCGGGAATCAAATCCGGGATCATCCGATTGCCGGTCAGATATGCTATCCACTACACACACACCATGGACCTCGATCAATCAGAAGTCGTAATTCTCCTACATACAAGCAGAAACCAATGCCCTGAGGGGGCACCTTTGCATGCCGTACATATATACATTTTAACTGCAAACAACACACAGTATAATTAATGTAAAGAACGACACTTGTGTAGAAGAGCGTTCCGCACAAGATGAGGAGGGAGAACGAACAAATGAAAAATGAGGTACTACCCGGGAATCGAATCCGGGATCATCCGATTGCCGGTCAGATATGCTATCCACTACACACACCATGGACCTCGATCAATCAGAAGTCGTAATTCTCCTACATACAAGCAGAAACCAATGCCCTGAGGGGGCACCTTTGCATGCCGTACATATATACATTTTAACTGCAAACAACACACAGTATAATTAATGTAAAGAACGACACTTGTGTAGAAGAGCGTTACGCACAAGATGAGGAGGGAGAACGAACAAATGAAAAATGAGGTACGGCATGCGAAGGTGCCCCCTCAGGGCATTGGTTTCTGCTCGTATGTAGGAGAATTACGACTTCTGATTGATCGACGTCCATGGTGTAGTGGATAGCATATCTGACCGGGAATCGGATGATCCCGGGTTCGATTCTCGGGTGGTATCTCATTTTTCATTTGTTCGTTCTCCCTCCTTATCTTGTGCGGAACGCTCTTCTACACAAGCGTCGTTCTTTACATTAATTATACTGTGTGTTGTTTGCAGTTAAAATGTGTGTATAATATATATATATATATATATATATATATATATATGGTATGAATTTCACAATTAAACACGTGAAATGAATGTGGGTTTCCTTGTGGGTTTGCATTATATATATATATATATATATATATATATATATATATATATATATACACAAACTCAGAATGGTCCTCTGAGAAACTTATATGTTAAACACAGACCGTGCAATAATAATAATGTGCATGGAACAAAGAACTCTTCTGGGAAATTACATCCACTATAGTTCGAATAAGTAATGACAAATACTATAGTTTTTCTTTTTCATGATGGAAAGCCCAATGTGGGCACCGGGTTACTCGCAAAGAGGCCCCAAAATATAGCTTTGCAGATAGCTGGTGAGGGAAGCTATATTTTGGGGCCTCTTTGCGAGTAACCCGGTGCCCACATTGGGTCCATCATGAAAAAGAAAAAACTATAGTATTTGTCATTTATCATTACTTATTCGAACTATAGTGGATGTAATTTCCAGAAGAGTTCCTTGTTCCATGCACGGTCTGTGTTTAACATATATATATATATACACGACGGTCATTATGAAATTAATACCTCTTATTTTTCAGTTCGTAAATACTTATGCTAATTTCGAACAACAGTTCAGGACAGACCTGCGGTTAAACCCTTCTGCAGCATTTCGACTCATTTGTAGGATTTGGTATAGGAGGGAATTGGTTTCCGTTCTCGCCCTGAACTCGTAACTAGCTACGCATGGTTGGTCAGGGACTTTGCACAGGAACTTGTTCAACTGATTCTTTAAATTATTTAGGTTGGTGTGCTGGAGATTAAGTCTTGGAGCTCGTATTCTCAGGGTATTATATATATATATGTGTGGAGAAAAATAACGCATGAGAGCGTTGTTCCCTGTATGCACAAACAAACCGCTGATCCATCTTTAAGGAACTGAGCTATAAACACACTGAAAACTTTATCGTGCGACTGGGAGGGTGTGGGCATGGATAAAACGCGGCGGGCTGGCACTTGGGATCAATGTGGGCGTGTGAGTGTGCGGGAGCGGCGTATGTGGGACGTGTGGTCGTGCGACGGGTGCGCGTGGGTGGGCAGATTCCCGGTTCCAGGTGTCGTCCCTGAGACTCTGCGAGGCTATCACATACTCCAAGAGGCTACGCAAACCTTTAAGTGTACCTCATAAAGATTCAAGCAGTTCCCCCTTAACCTAACCTAACCTAAGTTTAGGTACCCCTTGGACCCATACCCACCTTCAAATACACCTCATAATTGGATGTGACGACTTCTTGACAACATCATGCGAACATTTTCCGTAAGTGTATCTCATAAACGGACGTGAGGATTTCAAGCGGGGGGGGGGGGGGGGGGGGATACTCAAATCGATCCATTTCTGCCTACCTTTTTGCCCCTATACTACTACACTGAGGCATCCGGATTAAACGTTCGACGAGCGTGTTTGAGCACCGCCCTGAGTGTCATCCATCTATCACCCTTCACAGTAAGGGTGATAGATAGTTCGGACCCTCGGCATTCTCGACATGACGTACTGAAATATTCAGAGAACTCGCTTTTCCATATACGATTGTAAATATTTATGTGAATACCAGTAAATTATGATATTCAGTTTAGTGGCGTTTTTTTCGATACGTTTACTGAACAATATATTAAGATTAAATCTATCTATATAAACTTTGCTTCTACCAAACAAACAGCTCCTTTCTATTGAGTGGTTTTCACAGAATGTACAGCCAATTCTTTCACAACAAAATCGCTTAAATCTCTTGAATGATTTTGTTCGAAGCCGAACTGAGTAGAGGATAACCATAAATAATTGACTTGTTTGTCATAAAATTTGTTAAATATTTTAAGAGGAACAAGAAATAAATGCGATTCCAATACAGGCATTCA